>CBVK0100184674.1:0-18784 GCA_900067695.1 Picea abies
GTTGGCCTGATGCCAGGTAAACCTGTGTGGTGCATTTTAGGGTTATAACAATATGTCAATGAAATATCATGAAGTACTACTACACCTAATTAATCTATCATATTGTACTTTTTCTAACTGAATGCACTGAATCTGTCTACTTAAAATCTGCAAGCTGCTCGTAGGATGGTTCTCTGGTCTGTCTCAACTACCACATAGACTCCCCCTGTCTATTATTCATATAATACAGGAGTCTCTAAGCCGGATGACTCAGAACAATTCCTGCTCTGACGTGTATTCATCATCATCTTCATTGGTAGATTCATCATCCCTGTTCTGTATTTACCATTCCTTCTTTTCTTTCAGTTATTTTCCAAACCTTTATGTATCCCTCATCTTTCCTTTTCTCTGTAAAATTTTCTTCATCTTGTTTTATTTCTAGTCTTGAGATCTCTGGGACCTGGTCTTTGTTCACCTGTTCTTCGTGTTTTGAACAACCACTGTGCTATAGTGGGAAACCCACCCTACAGACTACACTAGGTTTCTAAAGTGCAGGAAGAGATAACCATCTAAAGTATCCTACTTTTAACAACTATCCTGACAACACCCCACACTCATGCATAAAGTACAAAGTATAGGGATCTGGTAGTCTTACCTTAAACGCCATGTTCGGTGTTGATCCCTATGCGTTCGGTCGCTTCTCGACTGCAAATATCCTCCCAAGGCTGACCTGCATTCACTAAAAGACAAACAAGAAACTACAAACATGCATTCTATATATGAATTAGTGGGTTAGATTTCATAACAAAATGTAAATCAAACATGAAGATTGAACACATCATATGACGGGACAGAAAAGTACTTCTTTATATTAATCTCACAAAGTCACTTACAAAATGAGATTGATGACTGCTCCTCGAACCCGGTCTTGGGTTCCTCTTCACCAAGCTCCATCTGCTTCCACGCATCCTTCTTCTCTCACACTTCTCTCTAAAGAATTGGCACGGGCTTATGGATGAGGAAAAAGGCAAGAATATGGAATTCTGGCTCAAAACTCACAATGTGGCTGCAAATTCTTGGGGCAAGGGGGGAAAGAAAAATGGGCAGAGTTTCCCTGTTGCTATGTTTCTTGTTGGAATGAGATCCCAAAACCTCTTTTTATATGATAAAAATATGGTTATTCGGTTGGGTGATAGGCTATAGGCGGTCAATTGGTTGAGAAACTACCCAATATCCCATAATCTCAATGAATCCCTTGCAACTTTTGTGGGTATACACAGGTTGTAATGGCACAACTAGCATACATACGTGGGAAATAGTGGTGCAGATAGTGTACATACGCGGGCGGTAGTGGTGCAAAGCGCATACATATTCAAAAATAGTTTTTTTAAGAAGATCTGTTCTGTATTGGCTTGGAAAAAATAGTAAGTAAGATGGCCTAATGCCAGGTCTGCATGTGTGGTGTAATTTAGGATTATAACAAATGCCCCTTAATGTGTGAGTTCAGAAGAGCATATGATGGCTGAAATACATTACAAATATTTACCAACGTATGAAGTGAGTGAGCCCAAAACCAGAGTTCGGGAGGTCCCATCTGCAAAATAAAAATTGTTTCACTGAGGCGGGCATACCCATGCTCAGGATGAAATAAATCATGGATCCCAATCAAATACACTGTAGATCCATGTCATATAACTATATAAAGTGTAGCCGTGAGCAATACACATCAGATCTACATCTCAAAATCAAATATATACATGTATAGTAACCATCTTCAAGAAGCCAACGATGCGTGATGGATGGAGATGAGGTCTTCAGAGATCAATCAACAACTTCAAAAACTTGGGTAGGAGTGTAATGTGAGTGTACAACTTCACTACCTAGAGGTCTTCGACAGCTCGTTGAGGAACATACAAGAGGATGTCGGTGATCAGGTAGAGAACTTCATTGATTTCAAACAAGAAATTGATTGGACTTTAGGGATGGCTGGGCATGAGGTCAAGAGACAAACTACAAAACGACCAAATCAAGTTGGGTAAAAATTCCCTTGGACAATAACACAATTGATGATCAGAATCAGGTAGCATGACATTGACATAAGTTCACGATGCAGGAGGCAACACAAAATCTCCATGTGTTTGGAAGGATAACCAAATGGAGGAGGACACATCTCTTTGTTACGAAAAAAAATTCCTAAGGTCATATTAAATCCCAAAGATTGACGAACAAACAAAAGGATCTGCTTTATCCAAGGGCGACTCATTGTGCTACCGTAAAAACAAAATACTTTTCCTATCCTTTTTTTGGGGTATATTTGATTTTTTTGTCTTTTTCAATATTTTGAAATCTTGAAAAAGAATAAAACAATGCTACATTACAAAGGAGGAATAAGTGTCACAAGAATACTAGTTCCAAGCGCAAGGAACACACTAATTCTTAGAGCAAGGAGTCATCTATAGGGAAAGGACACTCGGGAAAATTCCTCCATGGGTCAAGGTGTCAAGATGCAAAGGAAAAGTGCTACAAGGCTCGTGTATAAGGAATGATTCAAAGGTTTAGTTGAGAGCAACATGGAGCTAACATTAGGCCAAAGACGTCGGAATGCAAATGTGATTAATAGGACACAATGATAATGCCCTTCAATGTAATTTTAAGCGAGCCTAGAGAAGGTAAGCTCGGTGGTTTTTCATTTTTAGAGAGTATGAACAAGCGCAAAAGAAGACTCCATTGGGGTACCTTTTTTGAATATAGTCTAGTCGGCTCAAAAAAGGGATAAATTAGCACTGAAAAGACGTCTATTCTAAACCATTTTAATGAGTGTGACAAAGACAAGATCACTCGACAATCTTTTCAATTTTAAGGAGTCTAAAAAGAGATTAACTATGGATTCACTTCCTTTTTCTAGATTTAGTATCCTTAGCCCGAAAAAGGTGAAATTTACTGAGGAGAACTCTCCCGGCGAGACGAATATCCCAAGGTGTACCTTTTTCCTCCTTAATCTACAGGCCATAAAAAGGGGTAAACTCATGCCAGTAGATGTTTTTTTGACCAATTAACGAGTGTGAAAGAACAAGGTCGCTCAACGATCTTTTCACTTTTAAGGAGTCTGAAAAGAGCTTAACTATGGACTTTGTAATGGATGTTCTTCTAGACCGGTTTTAACGAGTGTGAAGAAACAATATCACTCGATGATATTTTCAATTTTAGGGATTCTGAAAAGAGCTTAACTATGGACTCCGTGGGGGTTCCTTTTTCATAAATTTAGTCCCTTAGGCCTGAAAAGGGGTAAAATTATACCTTAGAATACTCTTCTAGCGAACCAAAGTTCCTAGATCATACCTTTGTTCATAAAATTGACCATCCAAACCGAAAAAGGGGTAAACTACTGCCGGGCAGACGTGCCTTCAAATTTTAGTTTGGTGAGTGTGAAGGACAACAAGATCGCTCAGAAATATTTTCATGTTTAGAGAGTCTGAAAAGGGCTTAAAGAAGACTCAAGGGGGCTACTTTTCATGTATGAAACTAGTTCAGGTAGAGCCCACTGCTAGGTTTAGACCAAGAGTCTCTTCAATAGTCAACTTGGAAAGTCTCCCAAAAGGGTATAAAACACAAACGGTGTAAGTCCTCCCACGGTATAGAAATCGTAGTCATGGCTTCAAGGATACCCTCATCTGAAGGCATTTCAAAATCTGAGAAATCATGCAAATGGGGGTCGATAGTCTCAAAGGGTGAAGTAAATTGACCATATTCCATATGACGATGGAGGCTTTGGCTAGGACTGGCAAAGTCTATCAATGAATAATCACAAGCACGAGGGCTTGAGGATATACAAACAATTAGATTAGACTCAGAAGGAGACTCAAGATCACTTGGACCAAGAGGGGGAAGCAAGGGCTCCCATGCCCCCATTGGAGAAACCAATGGATCAATTGCTTAGACCAAGTCTCAAGAAGGAAAACATGATTGCACAGGTTCCTTCTCAAAAGAAATTGAACACTAAGGATAAGATGCCACACAATTAACCCGTGGCGGGGTAGAGTCTACACGAACACTAGGAACATATAAAGGGGAAGCTTGAACTAATGCTGAATTAGGATGGTGATTATCATATGACAGCTGGTCGATAGTGAAAATTCTTCCATTATGAGGGAAATGCATCACCTAGAAGAGCATAGACACCACAACATTCATAACATATACATAATCATGCTCGAGAAGCATATTAAAATCTAATGGGCCTTGCACCACTATAACATCAACAAGGATAGTCTTCCCACCTAACAAGATAGGAAACTGAGGAAGAACCCCCAAATATTCACTAGGACATCTATCAAAATCCAACAGCTCATGTGAAGCAGACACAAGCTCTGGAGATCCCAAGACTTTCCAAACTGAGGAGGATAAAATACTTGCAGAGGCTCCTTCATCCACAATACATCGATAAATATTTATTGAATTAACTTCAACCCTTATTTGAAAGGGTGCAGAAGAAGGAAGATGAGGCTCAAGAAGGTCATTCCAATCAAAGGAAACCATCCTAGGGCTTGGAGGTGGTTTGCTCGAAGAGAGTGGAATGCCCCCTTATTCTGAAAGTACTGAACTGAAGATGCTAAAAACATAGTCATTAGACACATCAATCTCTAAGAGAAGAGTGGGATCAGCCGAAGATTGCAACATCATAAACACTTTGGTAGAATCAACACTCTCCAAGAGAAGAGTGGGAAAAACCAAATACTGCATTGACATGACCACTTTTTCAACCTCTGGCTAAATAGGTTGCGAGACTACATGGTCTAAAGGCACCTCACCCCCCAAAAGAGGAGTGGGATCAGCCGATGACTGCATCGACATGACCACTTTCTCAACCAATGGATGAATAGGCTGCAAGACTACATGGTCTAAAGGCACCTCACCCCCCAAAAGAGGAGTGGGATTAGCCAATGACTGCATCGATATGACCACTTTCTCAACCAATGGCTGAATAAATTGTGAGGAAACCTCTGAAGACTCAAAATCATAAGAGCTTGCATATAGAGACCACAATCTTTGTACCTCTGGAATGCCAGGGCATGAATGAGTAAGGTGATCTCCCTTGCAAAGCTTACAAGGGAACTTAGGCTTACTTCTTATCCGTCTAGGTTTCTCAACATAATCAATGCCCCCAACATGAATAGTAGTGGTTGGTTTCACATCTCCAACATGACTTGCAGAGGTTGGTGATGGGTCGATAACATGACTCACAGAGGCTACAGACTTATTACCAGTATGACTAGCAGTGACTGGAAGTTTTCCCCCAGGATGAATTGCAGAGGGTGGGTGCTTGTCCCCAGCATGACTTGCAGAAGCTGGATGCTAGTCTTGAACATGACTTGCATAGGTTGATGACCTATCTCCAACATGACTCCCAGAGGTTGGTGATTTATTCTTCCTATTCTTCCTCTTTCTATTTCTCTTAGACTTCTGGTTATTAGTAACTGTACTTTCACCAGAGGCGGGAGAAGTAGGAGGAGAAGACTTTGCTGATGGAGGAACATCAACATGGTGCCCATTAGATAAAGTTCTTAACTGAGAAGCATCAAGAGCATTCAGGTCATTTGGAATGGTGCCCAACCAAACTGGCAGTCCCACATTCAACCCAAGAATGTACAAAGTGGCCATCAAAGGGACACCAACATTTTCGAAGAAAGGAAAAACACAAGAATCCCCTTGCGAAGGGGTTCCTTATTTGGTATTGTCTAGAAATTTAGCCATGAATATCTTATGCACAGGTTCTCCCCTTGCGGGATCTTTCAAATCCGTAAAAGTATCACACACTAGCTCTGGAAAATCAACGTTATCAAAACAACGCCTATAAAGAGGGGGCTCCACGTTTCTAAGCGGAAGACCAAAAAGTCCTCATGATTGGCAGAGTGGGTAGTATACCACCCTAGGTCAGATACCCAAAGAAATGATTGACTAACTCACTATGGAAAACTAGGGAGCATAGAGCACACACTAAAAATTCCTAAAGGAAAACCAAGTAGACCACTATCTAGTAGGAAGAACAGTTACGCCAACCAACACTAGAGAAATTTACCGGTGCAAGTGAAACTTGAACAGGGAATCACCCTCTGGGTATACTCTGTAAAGTGTGGCCTAACATCTTCCCTAGGTACTGTGGTATACCCCCACATTCACCTATGTAAGTCCCTAAAATAAAGGCAACTAGGTTGCCATCTCATGAAGAATCACCAGGCAGGTACAATCGATAGTCGGGTGGACCGCAATGAGAAGGGTATCAATACCAAAACCTATTGAGGGTATCAAAAGCAAGTGTTTTGAAAGATGACTGAGGACCTCGAATGGATTCGAGACCCACAAATCTCCATTGCAAATGCGATCGACAGAATCCCAAGACAAGTCCTCTATATGCGTTCCTCTGCTATGATTGGTCCGACTTTGGAGGGGTTATCTATGCTACCTTTCCACATGTGACCTCATGTTTAAACGTTGTGTTAGAGGGGGGTCCCAGATAATTTCCACGTTACTGGACTTTTTTCAGTCCCTAGCAAAAACTCCTATGTTTGTGTTATATCCTTGAAGAGTTTCCTCTCCAACCTAAATCAAAGCTCTAGACTAATCTAGTTGATGGACCCTATAAACATGAAAGCCTGATTAATTTTAATTAAGCATTAATTTTAAGTGGTTTATATTAATTCAAAGGAACGGAAATGAAACTGATGGTGTTTGTAAAGAGATGAAAGAGAAGAGCAAATGCTGGAAACAAAATTACTTCTTCTTCAACAAACAAAGATTTGCAAATTGAAAACTCTTTAACCAACTTTTCTAACTATCTTTTCTTTCTAAGATCTTTTAAAAGAAAAACTCAAAACTGAATTTCACTCGACTACGATCTAATTAAGTCCTAAGTATTTAGTAAATAAATTAATAAAGAACTCTTCTTCCTGACAAGTAAAGACAACTAACCTAACTACTTAACCAAACAAGAAACTGTTTTTTTTAATTTTTTTATATGCTTCAAATACAAGAAACTTGAAAATGAATTCTTTTCTTCTAAAACAAGTAAAAGGGAAAAGTAAAGACAAGACAAAACCCAAGAAACTGACTTCAGGTTTACTGCGGATCACAGGTAGTCACTGAAAGAACCACAAAATCTAAAACAAAAAAGCTCACAGACTCATAAAAAAAACCCTTTCAATGAAAACACAAGCAATCATTAAAAGATAAAGAAACTGACGTAAAAAATAGGCTCAAAGATTGTAACTACAGAGACCAGGACTAAATCAAGAAACCCCTAAGAAGTCAGACTTCAATCAGGGAAGAGGATGATTGCCTCTTTTTGAGAAAAAGGCTTCCTGACACAGACATGCTACTGACACTTAAGTAGCCTGCGTATATACGCGGGCTGTCCAAAGGTAGGGCATGTATGTACATGGGTTGTCGAAAGGTAGGGCGTGTATGTACATGGGCACACCCACTGTAGGTCGTGTACACCTCTGTAACTTCTCAAAAAAGAAAACCAACAGTCAAAGATGACAAGGAAGGGAGTACTGGTATGGAAGACCAGAATCCCTTAAAGACTTAGTAACTTACAGAGAACTCAAAGAGGTAATTAAACCAATTAAGACACCCAAAAAGATCCCCCAAAAATCCTAGAGGCTCCCCAGTATGGTTGCCAATTCTTCTATAGTGGGAAGACCCCCCTACGGACTACACTAGGGTTCTAAAGTGTAAGCATAGATAACCATCTAAAGTCTCCTACGTTTAACAACTATCCCGACAACACCCCACATTCATGCATAAAGTACACAGTATAGGGATCCGGTAGTCTTACCCTAAACTCCACATCCAATGTTGATCCCTATGCATTTGGTCGCTTCTTGACTGTAAATATCCTCCCAAGTCTAACCTACATTAACCAAAAGACAAACAAGAAACTATGAACATGCATTATATATATGAATTAGTGGGTTAGATGTCATAAAAAAATGTAAATCAAACATGAAGATTGAACACATCATATGGAGGGACGAAAAAAGTACTTCTTTATATTAATCTCACAAAGTCACTTACAAAATGAGATCGACGAATATTCCTCGAACCCGGTCCTGGGCTCCTCTTCACCAAGCTCCAATTGCTTCCACGTATCCTTCTTCTATCATAATTCTGTCTAGAGAATGGGCATGGGCTTATGGATGAGGAAAAAGGAAAGAATAGGGAATTCTGGCCCAAAACTCACAATGTGGCTGCAAATTCTTGGGGGGGGAAAGGGGGGAAATCAAAACGGGAAGAGTTTCCCCGTTGCTATGTTTCTCCTTGGAATGATACCCCAACACCTCTTTTTATATGACAAAAATATGGTTATTTGGTTGGGTGACGGGCTATAGGCGGTCAATTGGTTGGGAAACTACCCAATAGCCCGTAATCTCAACGAATCCCTTGCAACTTTTTATTTTTTGCAACTTTTGTGGGTATACGTGGGTTGTAATGGAACAACTAGTGTACATACACAGACAATAGTGGTACAACTAGCATACATATGTGGGAAATAGTGGTGCAAAGCATGTACATCTTAAAAAATAGTGTTTTTAAGAAGAGATGTTCTGTATTGGGTTGGCAAAAATAGTAAGTAAGATGGCCCGATGTCAGGTCTGCATGTGTGGTGCAATTTAGGATTATAACACAGTGTCAATGTACCAACTACGCTTCTTCTGCTTAGCTTGTAGAGAGAGTGTGCATTCTTCATTGCTATACTGATTCTTCTTTCTTATCCATGATCTCTTCTAAGGCTCATGTTTGTGACTGTTGTTGTTCTGTTGTGGTTCTCTAGGAGGGATTGTCATTCTACAATCTTTGGCCATGTGTCCAAAGTTATTGTACTTGTAGCATTCCACTTCATTGCTCAATGGTTCAAACCTATAGTAGCTTCTTCTCTGTGTTTCACTAGACCTTCTTGGATAACCATTTTGTGTATGAATTTTAAAGTTGTTTATGTTCCTGCTATTAGCTCTACAACTTACAACTTTATGTCCAAAATTATTGCATGCATAACATAAACCAAAAAAAATAGTTTGATACCTGGGAGTTGAATATCTTCTGAAAGGAGTTTCTCTTCCGAATCCTTCTTCCCGAGGCATATCTGTCGGTCCTTGATTCTAAAATATGAATCTTATCGGTGGAGGAGTGCCCCTGTAATATTCTTTGTAGGTCTTCCTATCCCCTTTGATTGTTTCTGCATAGATTTTTGGATATGTTTCTTGTTCTATTGTTTTGGAGCTTAATCCATTTTCTTTCTGATTTTATCCAAGTCTAGACTTGTCATGATGAGGCTTTTGACTGCTGATAATGTTATCCAAAAATTTTGAGTTGTTTTGCATATTTTTCTTTTGAAGATCCTTTCTCAATGTGACAATCTCCACTTCCAAATTTCCAATGATCCTGTCTCTTTCTCCCAACTGTTCTTTGATTGATTCTTCAATTCTTTTATATTATTCTATTTGAAGCTTCAATTACATGATGATTTTCTCTAGTTCTTGAGTGTCTTCCTTCTTGTCTAGTTCTACTTGTAGCTTCTTGTTTTTCTTCTTTTCTCTTCTTATGAATTCTATGGCAGTCAACAATTCTTCTCGATAGTCAACTTTTTCCTCTTCATATTCTTCTTCGGTGTCTTACTTATCATATTCTTATACTTCCATGAATAGAACTCTTCCCGTCTCACTATCATTGACTTCATCTTCATCTGATGAGGAAATGTCTTCTTTGGTGCATAAGTTTTTCTTGAAAACTTTCTTTGTGGTTCTTTTGACTTTATATTTTTGTTTTCTATTTGAGTAATCTTCACCATTCTCCTTATTTTTCTTATGAGGATATTTTTTTATCAAAATTACCAATACCATCACAATTAAAAAAAATCAATGGAAGCTTACCTTTATATCTGCCATTGACTCCCTTGTTCAATCTTCTGAAAAAGATGGCTACTTCTTTATCATCTTTCGAGATGTCACTATTGCTGCTATGTTCTTTTTGCTTTCCCTTTTTCTTTGACTATTTGGATGCTTTGAAGGCTGCTTCTTTTATATCTGGATTTTCCTGTTCAGTTCTCATTTCATATGCTGTGAAGATTCCATGTATTTCATCCATGCTTATTGAGTCTAGATTTGATCTTTCTTCTAGTGCTGAAATCTTAGGATCAAATATCATAGGAAGAGATCTTAGTACCTTTTGAACAATTACAGATTATTTAATTTCTTCTCCAAATCCTATGATTTCATTTATTGTTTCATCAACTCGTAAGAAGTAAACTGCAATATTCTCATCTTACTTCATCTTTAATTGTTCGAACTAACCTCTGTAAGTTTGAAACTTTGCTGCTTTGACTTTTGAATCTCCTTCATAAATATTTTGAAGTTTGTAGAAAATCTCTTTAGCGGATTTACAATGCATAAATTTGGTGTATATCAATTCACCAAGACCATTCAGAAGTGCATTTTTGGCTTTGGAATTATTTTGACCTAGTTTTATTGCTCTTTCACTTATTGGCGGGACTGCTGGTTCTTTATATCCATCTAGTATAGATTTCCAAATTTCAAATCCCTGTTCATGTATATATGTCTTCATCCTTCTTCTCCAGAATGCATACTTCTGTCCATCAAACTGTGGTATTCCATGTTTATACATGTTTTTTCTCTCCATGATCTACCTTTCAGTGGTTAAATTGTTTCTTGAAGGAACTTTCTTTGATACCAATTGTTGGATTACTGAGAGGGGGGGTGAATCAATAATAAATAAATCTAATCCTTTTTAATCACAAAATGCAAGTGTTATATCAATGTAGCATTGTCATCCAATAGTTGCAGAGTAAATAAACAATGAAGAAATGAGAAATCATACACATACATAGTACACTAGTGTTTTTACGTGGAAATCCAAAGCGGGAGAAAACCACATAATGATTTTTCTTATATGTATTTAAGAGTTACATTCATTGGAAGCACCGACTTCCTTTGTTTTCCAACTGCAATTGGAAGGAGGCACCAACCCCCTAGTATCTCAGGCTACAACCTGAGGGAAGCTCCAACTCCCCAATTATCTGGTTACAACCCCCTAGTTTCTCAGGCTACAACATGAGGGAAGTTCCAACTCCCTAATTCTCTGGCTACAACCAGAAGGAGGATACAACCCTCTATTTTTTCAGGCTACAACCTGAAGGTGGATACAACCACTTGTCCTTGCCTCGTCCAACCACCCTGATGTAGAAGTAGAATGATGGAACCACTATCAAACTATTATTGTCATATATACCACCGCAAAACTGTACCAACCTGTACCACTAACATGTAGCCAACCTGTACTATTGCCTTGAAATCAACTTGTACCAGAATTGAACATGTATCAACCAAATGCAACAGATACGTGACCTGTAGTTCTGTAACATGCGTATGTATGCACCCTATCTGTAGAACAATCTATGTATGTATGTGACCTATTTGTTATGTAGCCTGCATATACCCTCTGAAAAATAGTATGCAACAAAAACGTGACCAGTAATTCTGCAGCATGCATATGCACAAGCCCTATCTATACAATAGCCTACATATGTACATGTTCTACCTATTATGTAGCCTACGCATACCTTCTGAAAACTACGGTTTTATTTCTTTTGAAAACTTCTGATCCTCTACAACTTATTTCACATAGATCTGCAACCCATCACTGTAGACAAACTTCCACTGTACCCTATGCATGCATCCTCATACATAACCTTTACCCAAAAAATCTATATCTCTCTCTAGTCATGTGCCATATAATTGTGTGTAATCATGAATACGTATAATAACCCTCACACGATCTAGACATCAAACCCTTTCTGATATTCAACCTCTCAATACATCAACCATTTCAAAAATACAAGCTTTCAACCATGTACCACAAAAACCCTTAGCCATATTCCAAGAAATACAAGATGTGCCTCAAACCTAACAAGAAGTATCAATGATTATACCAACATTGTATTGTTATAGATATGACTTATACAAAAGATCTCATGCAACCACTAGTCTCTCTAGGAAGAATCCTCAAATCTCCATAACCATTTCTCATGCATACATCAAAATCCAACTACTCATAGAAATAAGGCATACCTTTTGAACCAATGGATATATCTGATGTATTTGAGCACTATAAACCTTCCCGGGAGCTTGATCTCAGAATCTAGAACCTCGACATCTTCATCTTCTCAAGTTTCTATGGCTTTTCCCTCATGTACGCACCCTAATACACTGCTAGCCCACGTATGTACACACCCTAATACACTGTTAGCCCGCATACACATAAGAAATTAGGGATTTTTTTTGTATTTGTTGTAATTCCAAAACTTTCACCATCAACCTTTCGTGCTACCTCAGACTTTCGTACTTGAAATAAGCCTTACACAACAATAGATATTCAATATGTTCAAGTGTGTTTTAAATGAGAGAGCCTTGCCTCTTATTTATACTTTCATGTAGCATCCTCAAGGGGTTACCTTTTAACCATCTTAACCCACTTTCCTTATTTCAAGGTTAACCCACTTATAACCACTTGTCCACTTAACTTAACCACTTTTCATAATTAGTAAGTTATCCATTAACTTTATTATTTAAATAATTTCTTTTGTATCCTCTTTGAATTATAGTACACTCATCACTTCACTTTATTATTTAAATAATTTCTTCTTTGCAAACACTTTGACTACTTTGACCTTTTGGGGCTTCTAGATGACTCATAAGGGTTCTCCAACTTCAGATGGCCATAACTCTCTAACCGTGAGGAGTTATGTGACGTTCCACATACCATATGAAATGGAATGGCATGTACTATCCATATATAATAGTATTACCAACAAATATATCAAAACACATACCATTACCCATCAAACAAACTTGGGTCCATTACCCAAACCTTTGTGCTACCAGAATTTGCTACTAGACTTTCTTCAAGGGTTGACATCAATGAAAAACAACCCAATTAATCAATAGGATAGACCCTGAAGAGGGGGTAACCCCCCTTTGCACTCCCCCACATGGAGGAGTGTACATACTTCCGGGGTGCAAAGTCTTCATGGGGTATAAACACGACTGAAAACAAAGACCTCTAAATCAAGAAGATAATCAGGCTCCACAACCAACAAAAAGGTTATTTTTCATTTAAGGGGAGATTTAAACTTCCATAGTGGTTTACACCACCATTTTATAGGATCATGAAAATGTTCCTCAACCTAGGATCTGTAACCAATTTTGACTATATAAGAGCCATATTTCGGCTTCCGAGACCATCAAAGGGAATATTCTGTTTCCTCGTCAAGGATGATGAAATTTTCAGAAAGGAGTTTAACATAAGATTCCCATTCATCTTGTAGTTCCTCTGGTAATTCAAGCATATAAACATCATTCCAACCTAGATGACCTCTGAGATGAGGAGCTCCAATACTAGCATAAAAAAGAGAACAAACATTTTTTTCCTTTAGAGACATAATGAGCGAAGGGGAAAGATGGAAATTATCTCCAGATACAGTCCCAGTGTCTTCCCCTACATGAATTTTTTTATCATTCCCAACCTTCCATATAGTCCAAGATCCTACCAAGGGAAAGGCTTCAACTAATGCTTTCCAAACAATTGATCCTTTGGAGTATTTCACTGGGGTTCTGAATCAGTTAGTTACAAAGAGATTTGGAAAGTATTTTGAGTTCATCACTCTTATCCATAGGGAATTTCCCATAGATAAACACCACATATTATGGATTGCGAGAGATTTTGTGAAGATTCTAATGTATTTAATACCCCACCCTCCCATTTCCTTTGGTAGAGATAAATATTTCCATCTTGCAAGGTGTATGCCTCCTGGGAATTTCTGTCCCAACCATAATAAATGAAAACAAAGACTTCTAATTTTGTTTAGAACTCCTTTTGTAATTGCTGCAATGGATTTCTAGTATACCGAGATACTTTAAAGAATGGATTTTAACAACACCAGATGACATCCTCTCGATAAAAGACGATTTACCCCTACCAAGATCCACATCTCCACCTTCCTTATCAAACAATTCCACACCTCTTTTTTATAACAGTCACGTTTTAAACAAAAACCCAGATTTTTGAAGCCATCACTTAAAGGTTTACTTTGGGCTGGGTGCTGAATTATTAAGGGGGGGGGGGGTGAATCAATAATGAGAAATTATACCATTTTTTAACCACAATTTATATTCCTTTAAATTATTCAACCATGTTCATCACTTCATCATCAATATATTATTGTATCATAAACATTAACATCCATCAATGCTTAAAAAACAATAGAAAACACATCCACATGTTGGATGTATGGGCTGACCCAGGTTCTACCTAAGTTCTCCATCAAAACTCTAAAAACCATCGCCCCCTCTAGTAAACCATAAGGCAACACTGTGCACATAGTGCACAACATAGTCTCACCCGAGATGGCTTATGGGTGATTGCATGACTCAGATGTCTGCAATCGTGGAAGGGATGATTCTCATGGGATGTTAGGCATATCTATACTTCTACTTCAATATTCATCATTCTATTATATCATCATTTAGATCTACCATTCATTTAACCCTTAACATTCATTCTGCATAACTAATCTAGCGCACATTGTGGATTAACCTTAAAAGATTAATTCATTTATCCATTCATTCATAAAATACAACTCAAAACATAAAGGGAACATTCCACACATTGACATAGTATTTTACCATGGTTCACCCCCCTAGGCTACGTCCACAAAGATCTTATGCTTCTTATTATTTTTCATCAAAATATTGTGTTGCACACATTACATTAGTAGTATATAAGCATTGGTGAGGCTGACCAACGTCGCACCAAGCTCCACATCTTGCGACCTAACCCTCAGTTACAACTACAAAATAGACTCATCTCCAAAACTCTTGACCAAAAATAGTAACTGTGACTCAAACTATCCAAACATGCTCCAAGATATATTCTAGATATTCCCTAGCTACCTCATACATCATATATTTATACTACCAAAATGTGGGTTAAACCCATTACAATGATTACCCAAAACCCTAACCCTAGTGGATTAGGTTTGTCCACAAAATAAATTCTTTCGTGCGGTTGGTTTTCAATCCAACCGCTCCTTGCTTTGACTCTGTGCTTCATCTCCTTAATTCTCGAAGTGCTACTTTCATTGTCTTCTGTCACACTGCTTTCCATTCTTTCTTGGCATGTGATGCTTCCTTTGGTACATTCCTTAGATTTATTCCTTGTTTCCTATGTTGTACCCTAGAATAGCCTGTTCAAATAGGCACCCAAAACTTACCCGTGGCTCGTCCTGAGCCACCCAGGAAATGTTTTCCTCCTTGAAATATTTTTCCAACTCATGGACTCAGACTGATATCTCTTCATCACAAGTCTTCACTTGTGCACTCTTCTCTGTAACAAACTGCACAGTCTGTGCAGTGAGATGTTCCTTCAACATACCTTTAGCTTCCAACCTAATATTTTCCATCTATCCCTTTTCTGTATCCATCTCTATCAAAATATTCTCTGCATTTTCCTGTAATGGCTCCAACGAATCCTGCCTGAACTTCTTCTATACCTAGATTGAATTTAATTTTGCCTGCAAATTCTTTAGTTCCCGTGCGCTACTTAGCCACTCCTAAATGTTCATAGCCTTTTTCTTTTGCTTCAACTCTTGCACAGATGTGTTGAGGCTTTCTTCCTTTTGTTCCAATGCCTGCAAATTTTCAATCTCTTGTAGACTTGTCCATAGTTGCACACTTTTGTCATATGGCTCTACAATGTCCTTAATACTTTGTGCCATATTCTCCATGTGTCCTTCAACCTCCTGCTTTCTTTGTTATCTCTCTTCGGGTAGTATGATTGGGTTTAATAGTGCCATTAAGTCCATTATATGACTTTTATAATCTTCCATCGCCTGTGCGATCTTCCCAATTTTTTCCTTTGTCTGTAAATGCACCCCATCTTATGCACTGTCTCAAATGGACTTGAAGATTTCCTCTATGTGTTGCTCGATCTAGCCAATGTGCTACTTTGCCTCATTTTTTTCAACCTGCACTTCATTGAGAGTTATCTTCAGTGTATCCTTTATGTCCTTTGTTGTTTGTAACTCTGTCCCATCCTCGTGTGCTCTAGATTGGATTTCTTGCGTGACAAAAACTTGCAGTCTATGCAACGCTTTCATGGGGATCTTATCCAGATCCAAGTCCAAGTGAGAAATATCCTTCAAGTGTTTCTGCACTATCTCCTTTTCCAACTATAGCATATCCCAAGTAATATAAAAGTTCTCGCTTCCTGATGCTATAATTTGGATTGTTTCTTGTGTTAGGACTGTATTGTTTTGAGCAGTCTGTTGTGGTTGTGCCTTTTCCTTCTGCTACACTGTGCTCATTTGTAGTTGTGCCAAAGTCTCCTTAACTTCTAAAAATATCTTTATGATCTCCTCTCTTTGCTTCTCTGCATCGTCCCATGACTCTGAGACACGGTATTGTAATTTTTCTACCACCATCTCCACATCATCTTCTGTAATTGTGAATTCCGGGACATGCTTGTATGCCTTCATCTTTTTCCTATGTCCTGTTGCCTGTAGTACAATCCTCTTATTTGGCAGAGTCTCTATATGCATTGAATTTGTGGGTACTTCTATGTATAGGATGTCTCCTCCTCCTCGTTCCTCATGCTCAGGAACATTTTTTTACTTCTGTGTACTTCCATCAATATTCTTCTGTTGTGATCCTCCACTGGCCACTCCGATGCGATCCTTCTCTTGCGTAGATGGATTTGGAATGGTCTTCTATTATCTTGGTTTCTTTACTATCACGCTCCCTCCATTGTCCTTTGTATGCTCTGCAACTTTCCAGGTGTTTGTTGATGGACTGCTGGTTTTCTACGATATACCAGCTTTTACTGGTTGTTTTCATTTTTGTCCCTTGTTTGATGTCATTGGTACTTCCCACTCATATGGCCATTCTTTCATGTCCCATTGGAATTCCTCCCCAGTGACAGAGTACCTTATCTGTAACTAGTTTGTCTTTGGGTCCCTTTTGGCCTGAATCCATACATTGTTCCTTGATACTTGAAAATTGGCTATATCCTTGTGTTCCTCCACCACTTCTGGTAGCATCCTCCATGTTTCAGCTACCTTCTCCTGTATTTCCTCCAAATACATCACAAATATACTTGATTTGGCCTTCCTTTATTTTGTGGCTGAGTTGTGCCACAATGTTGCATACTGTGCTATGCTGCACTTTCCTATCCTTTGACAAAACATGTTGTATTTGAGGTGTCTCCATCCTACCAATGCTATAAATATTATCAACCATGAATAGTGGAATTTTGTGCCTAAATATTGTGCATCTTTGCAATAATCCATAAATAATTTTAATAAGTATGGAATCTAGCTAAGTAAAGTACCCTTCTCATAGTGCGCAACTGTTGTTATCACCCATGTTGGTGCTTATTCCTTGCGATACTTCCTTAGTAATTTTGATTCCATTAACTTTGTTTCCAGTCTTATCCCAGGTTTGCTGATCCTATTGATTATAATTCCTTGAGATACTCTCACTGTTCCATATGTTTTCTTCATCTCCTCGACTAGGGTCTTCTCCTTAGTTTTATCATCCAGATATTGTTCAAGTTTCTCTCCATCATTTGGTAGCCTCGTGATCTTCACAATTAGGTCTACATCAATCGATACGGGCTTGTCTATCCATAAAATACCCCCATGTATTAACGCCAACAATTGTTTGAGGAAATTATTCACATCCTTTCCGCGTCCAAAATGAGGGATCTCCAGTAAGTTCATGATCCCTGTTGTATAAGCATGTTATCCACTATTTTGGTTCAAGTAGTGGAACCCCAGATGCACTGATCCCTTTTCTCTCCATGTATACCTACAACTAAAATTCATGGAATTTATCTCTATCTGCTACGTCATGATATACATACCTCAAATTTTCTACACATCCTAAAATGTTAGGAAGATTTTTCACTCCTTTTGGTATGCGCGGTAGTGTTATTACGACTTCTTCTTGTTTGCGCAGAGACCTCTGAATTGAATGTTTGCGTTTGATCTTCTCTGTCGTGGTGGATGGACCCACTTCTGATGGCACATCCTCTTCATTTGATTTTGGTTCACCTATAACATCTTCTACTTGCACCTATTCCTCTGTTTGTGGTGCTGTCTCTACGACAAGTTTTTGTATTGGTTCAACCTCTGACCTAGGCTTGTTTGATTTTGTTCTTTCATAATATTCACCATTTTTTGGCTGTGATTCTCCCAAACCTAGCTGCAATGAGAGGTTCTACTCTTTAGTAGATTTTTTTCCTTCGAATCTCAGATCCACATCCATCTGCTTCGCGACTGGTTCATGTTATTCAACAAGTGTTGGGCTCACTAGTTCCTCGACGGGCGATGGGATCACATCCACACAGATAATTCCTTCTGGATGAATATAGTTTTCTATGGCTGCTTTCTCTGTGGACTTTGCAGTGTTTCATGTGTTTCTTGTGACTCTTCTGGGAGCTCCAACCTTTGGTGGTGCCATTCTGCTAGATCTTCGAAGAAATTTCTCTAAATCCTCACTTAACCTCCTCAGAATTAATGATTTGTGCTCGAATTTCTCTCCTTATCTCTTATATTCTCTAAGTCACAATGAAGCTTATGTTAAAAGTTTACTGCTCTTATACATCCTGCCATAAATTCTCTGTCATATCCTACTTTTACGTTTACCGCCTTTTTTTTTTTTTTTTCTGACCACTTTCC
>CBVK0100184675.1:0-18862 GCA_900067695.1 Picea abies
AGCAGGATAGGACTACGGATAACGTAGATGCGGTTGAGTTGATAAACCACGAGTTGAGAGTCTAAGTAGACAATGATGCGAGAGATACCTAGAGAGGAGGCTTGGGTCAATAGTCCAATGACAGCATGATATTCTGCCATATTGTTGGTTGTTGGTCCTAAATAGATACCTCCTGAGCTCACCACCTCATCAAATTGGTAAATAACCCAAGCTGCTGAAGCAATGTTCCGGGTATGTCGGCTGGCGCCATCCGCGAACCCAAAAAAGATAGGAAAGGAAGA
Source organism: Picea abies (assembly GCA_900067695.1). Lineage (NCBI taxonomy): Eukaryota > Viridiplantae > Streptophyta > Pinopsida > Pinales > Pinaceae > Picea > Picea abies. The sequence goes on from CBVK0100184675.1 coordinate 282, forward strand.
CGTCATCTGCGCATGAAAACACAGGCACAATCATGAGTGGCAATGGTAAAGACTCAAGCACGCAAAAGAAATAGACACACCAAACTAAAATACAGTAATGTACAAAGTACAGATGCTAGGTGATCTAGGCATAGTACTTCTTAAGGTAAAGCCCATTTCGGGGCTCTCCCAGAGAAATTCCATCATGATCAACTAATTCGTAGACACCTTTATGTAGGACACACTTCACGATGTAAGGACCGTGCCACATGGGTTCTAACTTTCCTGTCCCCAATTTATCGTGAGCTTGGTCGTAAACGAGGACTAAGTCTCCTTCTGCGAAAGTTTGAGGGTGGATGGATTTGTCATATTGGCTTTTAATTCGTTTCTGATGTGCCTCATTGACGAGAGAAACATCGCGACATGTTTCGTCCAGTTTGGATAGATATAAGAATCGTTCTTCTTCGGCAGAGGTATGGGGCAGGAGTTCTACTTTCAGTTTGAGTGATGGAATCTCACACTCGATTGGTAGAACGACTTCAGTGCCATAGACCAACTGGAAAGGAGTAAATCCAGTTGAATTTTTCATAGAGGTGTGATAGGCTCAGAGAGCGGAGAACAGTTGTAAATGCCATGATGTTTTGTTTTCCCCTACCATGCATTGAATCATGGTTTTTAGGACTTTGTTGATAGCCTCAACTTGTTCGTTCACCTAAGGGTAGTAAGGAGATGAGTTTTCATGGAGAAAACCCAATTTGACATGTAACTCGCTCATCATCTGGTTTTTGAAGTGTGCACCATGGTCAGTGACAATGGCACGTGGTACACCAAAATGAGTTATGATGTGGTTGAAGAGGAATAGAGATACAGTACGACCATCATTCAGGAAGGTAGGCATAGCCTCAGCCCATTTGGTGAAGTAGTCGATAGCGACGATGATGTAACCATGCCCCCCGGCTAAGGTAGGCTTACACTGCATGAAATCAATGCCCCATTTGGCAAAGTGGCCGATGGCGATAATGGGATGCAGTGCCATAGGGTGGGTACGTGCCTTCTTGTTAAAGATTTGGCAGGGTGGGCATTTTTTGACAGCCTCGATGCAATCTTTGAAGATCGAGGGCCAAAAATAGATGGCACGTAGGATTTTTTGGGTTGTGGCCATCCCGGAAAGGTGACCGCCACAGGCGTCAAGGTGACAATCGTATAAAATGCATTCGGCCTCCTCGTGAATTAGACATCGCCGAAGGATGGTGTCAATACCACGGTGATACAAAGTTTCACCGAGAATGATATAACGACGAGAGTGATGATGAATACGTTGACGCTCTTCGCGAGAGATGTTGGGCTGAAAACGTTGGGTTTGGAGGTACAGGAGAATGTCTCTGTACCAAGGATCATAGGTGCTGATGAGGAAGAGAGATTCATCGGGGAGAGAATCTCTAGGTTCAATGTTTTCATCGGCACGAGGGAGAGCATAGATGAGCTCGGCAAACACCAGAGATTTTTTGGCTTTAGCCTTCGTAAACTCGAGATAGAATTCTTGGAGAATAACGATCCATTTTGAATATTTTCCCCCAAGTACTTGACGTGTCAAGACGTGGTACATAGGGTTGGAGTCTGCGATTACCATGGTGGTGTGTAATAAGATGTAGTGGCAGAACCTTTGGACAACGATGACGGCTGCAAGAGCCAGTTTCTCGACATGTGAATATCTGAGTTCGGGTCCAGATAAACTCTTGCTCAGATAATAAATCACATGTTATTCGTTGTTGGGGTCTTCTTGTACTAACACCATTGCGATGGTGGAAGTGGAAGCGGCCAATTAAAGGATATAATCCTTTGTATATTCAGGAGGATGTAACAAAGGCGCATGGGTCAAAGCGTGCTTGAGAGCGTCGAATGACCATTGAGCAGCGTCATACCAGATGAAAGGGACATTCTTTTGCAGTAACCACATAAATCCTTTAGTGATCTCGGCATAATTGCAGATGAAACGTCGAAGGAAGTTTGCTTTGCCTTGCAAACTTTGGAGTTGGGTTAAGTTGGTAGGTGGAGGTAAGGCTAAGATGGCCTTGATCTTTAAGGGATCCACCATGATCCCGTCTTTGGAGACAATGAAGCCGAGGAGTCTACTGGATTCGACAACGAAAATGCATTTGTGTGGGTTCAGATGAATACGGTAAAACCTACATCGCAGAAAAATTGCGCGTAAATGATCAATGTGATCGGATCGATTTAGTGAATGTGTGGGTAAATCGTCGAGATACGGTTCTGCTATATGTTTGATGTCATGAAAAGCATACGACATGGCTCGCTGGAAAGTGGCTCCAGCATTTTTAAGGCCAAAAGGTAGCTTTCGGTAGGCGAAAGTTCCCCAAGGGCAGATGAAGGCTGTCTTGTGTTGATCTGTAGGTAAGATTTCAATCTGGTTATATCCAGAAAATCCATCCATGAAAGAGAAGATTACGCTCCCCGTGCAATTATCGATGATTTGGTCGATGGAGGGCGTAGGGTAGTTGTCCTTGGGACAAGATTTGTTGAGATCTCAATAGTCAACGCAAACACAGATGGTCCCTTGTTTCTTAGCAACCGAAACAAGGTTGGAGACCCATTCGGTTAAAGGGATGGGATAGATGAAGCCAGATTTTAGAATTTTTCAACTTCTGCCTTTATAGCTGTGATTTTCTTGGGATGAACCGGGCGAAGCTTTTGTTGAACCGGTTTCACATCAGGGTAGGTTTTAATTTCGTGTACGACGATTGAAGGGTCGATCCCTGGAATTTCCTCGTAAGTCCATGCGAAGACATCTCGGAATTCTTTGAACAAAGTGGTGTAAGAAACCACTTCGTCAGGTGTGCAATTAGCACCAAGGTTGATGTTTTCCATGACACCTTCTTTGATTGAAATGTCAATCATGATTGTGGTGGAGATGTTACCCATGTTCCCCTCAGAGAGAGTATCTTGTGTGAGGATAGGAGATTGCGGAGCTTCGGTAACATCGGGAGGCAAGACAGATCGTATGTCTTGCTGGATTTCTTCCAAAGGTGGAAGAAAAGAGGATCGATGGTGGTTATCATCCCAAGGTATATCGTCAATGCTAAGCATTTCCATGATGGATTCGTCCGAAGGAAAAATGTGGGAAATGTAATCGACGACAGATGATAGGGAATCCAACCACGAGGGCACCGAGTAAGTATCGGGTGCCAATGAATGTGAAGTGTTCGAAGAGGGAGAGGCAGATTGAATGGCTATGTATGCGGCCTAGGCTGGGCTAGGTGACATAGTGTCACCAAGCACATCGAATTCCAGAGGACTAGGCACAACCCAAGGGTCAGATGACTCCAGGGATTGATAAGGCATAGTTGAGATCATATTGACAATGGAAATATGATGTAGTAGGTGGAAGTGGTGTAGGGAAAGTACCCTGAGGATAAAATATTTTAATAAGCCAACACCAACGCTTTCATACATAAACGGGTGGTCTCCCAGAAAAGGAATGTTGTTGGTAGCAGGGATGCGGGCGTCGGGTGTACATAAATAAAGATGATCGACGGTAACAATTTTTCCTTGATGGGGGAATTGTACACATCGAAACACCGACGAGGTGACAACAGTCATGGCGTAGAACCAACTTCTTCCAAGTAGTAGGTTGTAATCGAGAGGAGAATCGACCACCTCGACGTCAACGGTAACAGTTTTGCTGCCCAACTGAATGACTAAGGATTGTAATAATCCATGAGGATGAAAACCTCGTCCATCAAAGGTGCATAACATGGTAGCAGATTTATTAAGGGTTGGTGATTTCAAACCTTTCCAACACGCTAGAGACATGACATAGGTGGAGGCTCCCTCATCTAGGATAGTCCAGTGGATTTTTTGATTGTGGACAACAACATCGATTTGGAAAGCTAGCTGGTGGGAGAGTCACGGTTGATGATCATCCATATTAAACGTGATATTGTTTGATGACTCAGGATCAAAAGTGCCGATGGCAGCTAAGAGTGTTCTACGTTGGCTGGGGTAGTGTTGTAGAACTTCCAAGGCAGACATGGCACATGGGGCTTGGGCCAAATCTTCTACAATATTGTAATTTTGGGCAGCCCGTGAATTAGGATTGAAGGTAGATTTCCGGATGGTACTCTTAGGAGGGCGTAAGATAGAGTCAAAAGAAGGTTTCTCAATCTAGAGTGGCCCGGATGGAGGGCTAACAGATGGAGGATTGACAGAGGATGGCAATGGGTCTAACGGAGAACCGTTAGCAATCTTCGGTTTATCAGGTTTAATTGGTGTGTCATACGTCGCAAAGTGAGTAGTTAGATTAACTTCGTTAAACATGTAAATGTGGGCACTTGTCGAGGCCTCATCATGGGGTTGGTTGGAACTGCCCCTCGGCGTGGGGGTTTGCGCAGCCAAAGATTGTTGCTGCGGAAAAGGCTGAGTGAGCACAACGGGTTGTGAATTTACTTTGAAAAGTTTGGCCACTTCATCGCGATGTGGGAAGTCTTGAGTGTAGTGATCATCACCACAAATGAGACATGGGAATTTCGGTTTTCATTGTGGTTGTTTTCCAGTAGCAGGGGTTTGCGGTTGGGTCTTGGGTTGTTCGTTTTTATTGTTCTTCTTTGGTTTGTTTCTCGCTTTCTTCCTGCCCCCAAGTTGTTGTGAAGGGGTTGACTGGACCGCATTCACATCAGAGACCTGAGTTTGAGGGGGGGTAGAAGAGGGTGCAGTCAGACTGGGAGTAGCCGTCAAAGTGGGCTGCTGGATCATTCCAGTAGACTAGGTAGCAGATTGAGTCTTGACGGAGCCAATAACTCCATCCGCATGAGAAGGAGTCGATGGTTTGGATGGATCGTTAGTGGCACAGGTAGCATTCAATATCAATTCATATATAGTACCAGATTGTGAATAGACTAAGTCTAAGTATTGAGTTCAAGCAATGGCTTCTTCCTCGGTGACGACACCACCCATGGCAACATCACGAGCAATCTGGGGTAATAGTGATTTTGTGAACCATTCTGCTAACAATTGGTTAGGAACGACCACTTTGATTAGCCTTCGTCGTCGTCTCCATTCATGGATATGATCGAAGATATGTACAGAAGTTGTCTGACGAAGGGAGGTTAATAGTTCAGTACCCATCTCATATTGAATGGGTAATTGGAAGTGTGTGAGGAAGGACATGGCGAGGGAGTTGAAATCATGAAAAGATTCACGTGGTAATTCAATATACCATTTCGCTGCGGAACCCGTAAGTGTTCGTTGGAAAAGACACAAACGAATCAAATCATCCATGAGGGAGTTGGATGAACACCACAAATGGAAGGTCATCACATGGTTGTTCAGGTCTTCTCCGGACTTTCCGTCAAATTTTGGGATATTAGAAGGGAGTTTAGCTGGAATAGCTGGCCAAACCGGAGAATGATAAATAGGATCATTCGTTAACCAAGACAAGTCTGGAAGGTCCAGGGTAGCTAGAAAAGGTAGTTGTCAGTTAACCTGTGGGTAATGTTGGTGTGGCAGAGGGACACCAGTGGGGCTCAATACTAGGTTATGTGGATAATTATAACTCATGGGCCTTCTCATGTGAGGTTGGTTTTGACCAAGGTGCATAGGATTTGAGATGTTTTGAGAAGCATGTGTGAGTGGAGGATAACCGGATGGGTTTTTTGTGTTATAGGGTGGGTTTGACATTTGTCCATAAGGGGGTTGTTGCGGGGTCTAAACATTTTGTCCTGTCGAGAACTGTGGGTTTCCTTGAAAAGGGACGCTCCACGGATTGGGTACGACAGACACATTTTGTCCTTGTGGTTGATGGTAGACTTTGAATTGAGGCTGCCCCCCAGCATGAGGGTGCTCCCTGAATGGAATTTGTCCTCCAGTGGGAGGATGCCCCCTTGCATTAGGGTTCCCTCCAAATGGAATTTGTCCTCCGGTGGGAGGATGCCCCCCAGTTTGAGGTAGAGTTCCTGAGATTTGAGAGCCAGACGTCAATGACTGACCGGTGTCGCCGATCGGGTTAGGACCACCAAGACCGGTCCCTCCGGGTTGTTGGATTGGTATAGAACTTCCCGTTATAACTTGGGTAGTAGTTTGGGCAGTGGTGGCAATGGAAGCATTCAGTGCCCTGAATCCAAAAGGGAGTGTAGGTCTTGGTGTTACAGGTGTGCCAATCAGAGCTTGATTGACTACTGCATTATCGACGGGGATAGTCAGGATGTGTGGGGCCATTGTCGAATGGGCCGTCTGGAGGGGAATAGTAGACCTTGGGCCAATGAACGGTGTGTTTGGACCAACGGGTGGCATAGCTATAAAAGTGGTGGTACCGGTGAAATGATTTGGGGGTACTGTGTAGGAAAAAGGTGCATCGTCACCTTCCCCTGTTCCATAAAGATCTCACACCAGTCGTGGTGGACTTCGAACAATGTCTGCGGTCCAAAAAGGGTCATTTGCTAAAGGGTTTTGAGAAGACCCAGCCGGAATTTCAGAAGGATTAACGACAAAAAACTCTCCAGCATAATTCAGGTGGAGGATCTGTCATTTGTATCCCTCCGGAATGCGGTAAGCTTCCGGATATTCTAAAACAATTCGAAAATTCTCCAAAGGAATGGGAAATTCTTCCTGGGAAGTTGTAGTATTTTGAACCTTGCTCTATTGAGGAGATTCCTTTGTAGAATGAGGGGGTAAAGGGGTGTTTCCTTCCATATTTTCTGGAGGAAGTCCCTGTAGCCTCCGCGAGTGGTATGGAGGGTCGATGTTGGCGAAAAAGAGTCGGCGAAAGAAATCTATGGCCAACTAATGAAAATAAACAACACACGCTAAAAATTCTAAGAATCACAACCAAGCAAACATGACCTTCTTTTGATGACCGTACTAGTTGGTGATGAAATCCAATGTCGCGTGATCAAGTCCAGAAGGGGTGGGGATAGGGTGGAACAGTTACAATGGTGACCTGCTTAACAGACTTACGCCTTGGTGCAAGCTTCCACGCAGTAATTGTGGATTTACCCTCCAAGGAGCCCGAGCGAGTTTGACCAATGTCTGCTCCAGGTACAGTGAGACTTCCTGTCACCATCACCTTGTGTAAGACCCTAAATATTATGGCCACTAAGGTTACCAATTCGCAGTCAGCCCCTGGGCGGGAACAGTCGACAGTCCGATCCGAACGTACGGGCAGGGTATCAAGCCTGAAATCAACTAAAAGGCTTCCATGCAGTAATTGTGGATTTACCCCAAAGTGATCCCCATAATACGATCTGACCACCACAATCAGTTAAACCACAGAGGGTTAGTCCCCGTAGCTTACCCGAATGCGACCTCATGCGTAACCCCTGTGTGAGAGGGGGATCCCAGGCAGACTTATACGATGACTAGATTTGACTCTCCCTAACTCAGGATGCTAGTGTTTGTTTTGGAAACTTTGGAGAGTTATGCTCACAGCCCTAATCCAAAGTACTAAGCCTATTCTACTGTTGGTGGAGGATCCTAGAAAAGAAAAAGTTCTAAATAACTTTTAATTAGCGTTGATTTTATGGTTGTTCTTTACGCAAAAGAGGTGCATGGAAGTGAAACAGATGGGATTATGACTCATACCCAAAGAACGCATTGAATATGATAAGCAATCATTTCCTTTTGATGAACATCTATCTAAGGGAGAGATAAAGTCTTTTCACTAACAAGCACAAAATACGGAGTGACCTCAAACAATTCTTTTTCTCAATCAAATACTGATGTAATGCTAAAGCTTCAAATGCCTTCTAATATGCACGATCAATCATGAAGATGTCTTTTATTGTTTGCATATGAATAATGATTAATTCAACACGATGCTCGTCTTGCTAATTATCTTCTTGTATGAGTGAAAATCAAACTAGCACAAGCAAAAGTCATACAAACAATACACCCTTTCGTTGCAATTAAAATGAAAAGCGAAAGAAAAGAAACAATCAAAGAAAAAAAAAAAACTTTGAACCCAAAGGAAAAGGTTGAAGAATAATGATCTTGACTATAATCAAGATGAAGAGGTCTGTAGGACTTTGATGACCTTCACCAGGGTTTTCATTCAGTTGATGAGAAGAGAAGAACAATGCATGGGTCTCAAACTCCAATCAACAAAAAAACCAATAACAATAGTGAAGAAGGCTACAAGATCCAACTAGTAAGATGTTCGTTCTTCAAAAAGACAGATGTCAAGGTTGAAAGGGAAGAAACATTGACTCACAAGGTTACTCAACAGAAGAGACACAGAGGCAAAACCCAGAAAAAGAAATTCTGGAAGGTTTTTTGGGCCAAAGAGGGCTGGCGCTCTGTTGCCAAAGGAAAGGAGCGTTTATAGTGCTCTATGCAAGGATATGGGGGAGTGATGGTGCTTTCTTAACACTAGGACAGGGGCACTGGGGTCTAAAACTGCCAAAAATGTAAAAAAAATAAAAAATTGCAATTCAATTCCGACAATTATGATGAGTGTGATGATGTAAGGAGCCAATCAGCTCATGAAACCAATCAAAAGAGGAGTGAACCAGGTTTGAAACAATCAAGGGATAGATCAAGGTCAATGAGGATAAAATCAAAACAAGAAGTTTCGATTCGAGGTTATCTCCCTAGTGGAGTCGCCAGTTTCTGTTGTAGGAAAATCTCCCTGCGGACAGGTAGATCGCCTCTAAGAGATTGACCCTAACTCTAGACAGAAAATGCTTAATGTGGACACTGACTTCCTTTCAAATCTATCTAAGCTAACACATGGGAAGGAAGGATAACATAAGTACCTCTTTATCGACATTTGTCCCTGCATGCTCCTAGTTGCGCTTCAATCCTTTGCTTCTCGCTGAATCCTGTGGAAAAAACAAGATACGACCACTTCCTACCCTATTGATATTATCTTGAAAACAAATCTATCAGTTAATGATAAGTTCATGTAACATCAGACACAAACTAGAAAGAAACAGGCCAAGCGTGTCATATTGATGAGAACAACGACAACAGTACTTACAATCATAGATGCGAATGCGACAGCTTCGGCGAGTCCTCTTCGTCTAACCCTTGCCTGAAAGATCCACAACCTGGATAACAAAAGCTTCACTGTTCACTCTCCTTTGGCTGACTGTGTATTTTCTCCAAGATCATAGGTTTCATACCAATAGTTCCTCCCCTTTCCACCATCATAGAGCCTGTTTATATAGGTTAAGAGGAGATTAACCTCTTCAGTTATCTTTAGAACAAGTTAGTAACTTCCTCCTTAGATCAGGGATCTCTTGATGAAACCAAGAATTCGAACACAAATTCCTCCTAATCTCGAAAGATCCTCCCCTTATTCTCCTCAACGGGCCAATTACTGCCTCAGATTAGGCAGCGCTCCCTTAGAAGGGGCATCAGAGCGTTGTATCTCTCCCTGGTAAGCTTTTGGAGTGCGCCAGCGCTCCCAATATGAGAAACACTCCTTTAGAGGGGGAAAGGGAGTGTTATAACGCTCCATGAAGCCTTTTTGGGGAGCACCAGTGCTCCTAAAGCTGATATAGGGGAGCGCTCCCCCTCAGAACCTTTGTTTCAGAGCTCTCTTCAGGTGTCAAGAGTTATTTGACTTCAGTAAACCAGTTCTTCTACTCCAAATCAAGCACATGAGATGTTTTAAGTGTCTCCTTAGTGTCATCAGCATGGAAATATGCTTGAACATCATTTTCGACACTTGTGACCAACTTGCGACACTTGCGGAAGTTGTAAGGAAGATGCGACACTTATGACGATTGAGAGGAACATGCGACACTTACCCAGCTGAGTAATTTTGACGTGTAACACAAGTGTTCCTCAAAACTTTGTCAAGGGCCAATAGGCCCCCAACACTCACCTGTGACTCATCCCGAGTCACTATGGTCTGATCAATTCCACCTTGAATGCCTCGAGCTTGGTTCCAGCTACTTTGACCTGCTGCAGTGCGACAACCTCTTGCCCAGTGAACTCTTGGATCATTGCGTCATTTATTGGCCCTTTAGGCGTTGTCTTGTAGTGATGACAACCTGTTCAATCTTCGTTCCCTGAATTTCAAATTCAGTGAACAGTTGGCATGCCTTTTCTTGGATTGGTTGAAGTCATTGGGAGACTTCCATCACTTTACTTTGTAGCGTGTGTACCTGTTGTTGGGTGGTGTGTTGTTCTGCAAACCTCTTCATTCTTTCGAATGGGATCAAGGCCTTAAGCTGTGCCTGTAGTGTATCCGCATATTGCTTTGCTTCTTGGAGCTGTGCCTCCAATGCCTGCAACTTTGGATTCTCTGAGGTTATCATAAGTTTGGGCGCTTCTAGCGCTCAGCTGCTTGCATGCCAAGGTAAAGGTTTTTAATCGGCCAATTGTGCTATGGGTAGTTGCCTCCCTTAGATGTCTTATTTCTTGAGGAGTCTTAGGCACGATACAAAGTTCTAGATCTACGATGCGCTGTTGAAGTTTCTGGATTACTTCTTCAAGTTGTGCCACCTGATGTGGGACATGTTCTTCAATCTTCACTTCTATGACCGTCACAGAGCGAAGTGCTTTGTGAATCCCTTCCTGTACTTCAAGTTGCTCTGCTAGCAACTGGTCTTTTCTCCACTGTAACTGTTCTTTTTCCTCATCCCACTTCACTTGCAGGGAAATATTTTCCCGTTCTTCCTTACTCTATTATTCTACAAGTGTGATCTACACTTGTGTCAAAGCCTAGGTGGCTTGCACTGTGTCTTCTTGAGCTCGTCGAAGGCGAGCTTCGACTTTATCGACGATCTGGTGTAATTGGGTGGGCTCATCGCCTATTCCTGCTATTCCAATTGTCAAGGGCACAGTAGAAGATGCTCAGCTGGACTGGAGTGCCTGTTGCACTTCTTGAAGTTTTCCCTTGATTCGACCAAATACCTCCTCCTGCTTCTCTTCTTTCTTTTATGCGATCTCTAGTGAAGCATCATTCAGCGTAGTGATTAAGAAGTCGAAGTCATCCGGTGTGAGGGTAGTCTTAAACATAGTCCGGGTGGCCTTATTTTTCTTTCAGGATGAGGGCTTTGGTGGGGTAATCTTCCTTTTCTTAGAGGGATCCTCCTCCTTTCTAGGTGGAGTAACCTTGCCTTTGTTTTGGTCAACTTCTGTGCCACATAGTTCTTCACCATCACCTCCCTGCGTAGGTGAGATCAAAGTAGTCTTTGTGGATGTGCTATGGACATCTTTAACTTCATCATCCTTCTTAGTCTTTCTTGGTCCAGGTGTATCCATCATAGCTTTAGGGATTTCCACGTCAGACATTTATGCGGGGTCTGTTGCAACAAGGAGGTCTGCCGACCATTCCTTGGTAATCTGCTCTAAGTCTTCTTCTATCAACTTGTAGTATGACTGGAGCTGTTGTTTTTGCTCATCAGTGTGTGTTGTGATATAGGTGAAGTGGTGGTCCACACTAAATTTTATCAAAGGTCTAAACCTATGAAGTGTGTTTGGGGTGAGGCGCGGTGTAGACTAGATTGAATTCTTCAATTGGTTGTAATAGGTGTGGAAGACGACATTGGACTACCACTGCTTGTTCATGTCACTAGAGTACCACAATGTACAGAACTTTCTGGCCAGTGGTTTGAAGGGTTCGATCTCCAAAAAGGTGGCACCTTTTGGTAGCTCCCAGGCGATTAGTATGAGCAACCAACTAAAGTGGAACTCATACCCTTGGTCTTGCACTTCTCTAGAATCAAGCTCTAGCTGGTTTACAAGGTATTGTGCCCAGTTCATCTGTAGTCCCTCGACGCACTTCCATTCAAGGTCAACTACAAATCCAGTCACTTGTGTTGGTCTGTTCTTGCGAACTAACTTTCCTGCGATCAGTTGGCAGGTAAGGCACACTGCGCCACTCTGGATAGAGGCTACCTTGTAGCCTCGCATGCCTCTCTCAACATCACCATAAGTTTCTTTTATCCTCTACGCTAGTGCTTGGTCTGAGGTCTTTCCAGGGTAAAACTCCTGTGGGTCAGGGCCTTGCATACTAAGGCCTGTGATCTGATAGATCAAGGTCAGATCCACAGTGATGCGGTGGTCCAACCATAAGTATCCTCTGTGGTAGCAGGACAACAACAACTTGACGTATGCGTTGATTTCCTGGTGTGTGCCGAAGTGTGGGATCTTCATTACATTAAGCAGTGTGGACTGCACAAGTTTTGGGTCCATGAATGCGGGACAATCTTAGAATTCTTTCCTTTGGTCCTAGTTAAGTACTTATGCGGGGCTAACATGCTATAAAATTTACGATCCCCAAGGTTAAAATCACTAAATTTTAGTGCTGTGAGCTTATCCTGGTCAGCACGAACTGCACGCACCCCTTTCAGAAGGTACACAGTGATCAAAGTGTACTCGAAGTCTCAAGGTACATTGTCATGGTTGATGGCACCGCTTAGAGGTGGTAAGTAAATAGGTAGAATGCATGGGATAAGCTTGGCATTTGCGATGTCATCCTTGTGCTTGGTTCGTTTCTCATCGGTCGACCATGATGGATTAGCGCGAGTACTGGAAGGGGAGGCATGGGGTCCTCTCTTTGACAATGCTTGGACTCGTGTAGATAATCCTCACTTTGACATGACTCTCTCAGTCATTAAGTCAATCAAAACTTCTTCAACTACTTTCTCAGCAGCGCCGAGCTCGTCTGACATACAAGCTTGGGTCAACTAGCTCGGGTGTGAAATGAATTCAGAGACTATAGTGAACAGTATGGGAACAAGGCAATGATCACAGGGTGAAGTAAAATTAGGTTTCAGGCTCAAATTCTCACTTAGAAAAAAGTATTCTCGGTGCGTGGCGCGACAGACTAAGTAGGGAAACTTAGCAACGATATGCTTGCAATGGGTATGAGGCTGCATTAACTTATGTTCTGTCCATTATGGCATGGTCTAACGGTATAGGGGCGAGCCATAAATGCTTTTCGACCCGTTCGAAGCAACATTTGAATGGTTATATTGGCTTCCAACGGCTATATTACTTCTCCTTGGCAAAGTGGCATATGTCGTTGTTCTGATATCCCGACGAAGCTCCAATTCTGCAAAGTGTCTTGTTGCGAGGTACCCTCTGGGATCTTCTGTAATTTTTCAATCTTATCCTTCTTCTTTCTTAGCTTTCTAGCCTTCTTTCCAGTGAGCTTCGTCTCGATGATTCTCTTCTCATTTTTATTCTTATTTTCCTTGGACATAGTCACTTCGTGTTGGTGAGATTCTCTCCTTGGGTTTAGGTATATCACTTTTTCTTTGTCTGGGGTAGAAATTTCATCCTTTTGTGTATCTTTGGCCTCGACATCTGGGATTCTAGTGTTAGATGGCTTCAAGCGGTTCTCCTGTTCTTCTATTAATTGTGCGATCCTTCTAGTCATGAAATCTTTTAACTCTTGTCTCTGCTATTCTAAAACCTCTTCTTCTTCCTTCTTTCTGGCTTGATCTCTTTCAATCCAAGGTTTTCCGAGTAGCATAGTAAACGGGGTGTTGTCCTAAATGAATTTGATAATCTCAAAGTCTTCTTTTGTCGAAGTTCCATTGACTGTCATAGGTATCTGAGCGAGTTTTCCACATAACATCATCAGTTTTCCTTTGAATAGTCCTATTCCTCCCAATGAGGGAATCATGGCAGGCTTCCCTATAGCTTCCCAAGTTATTTCTGGCATAATGTTCACTTGTGTTTATTCATCAAGAATACAGTCAATGTCGAAGTCTCTTATTCTTGCTTCAACTTGCTCCTTTTCTTTGAAGATCTCTAGTAATCAGACATCTTTATGTTCCTTCAGGGTTTCTTTCATCTATATTAATACTTTCTCTGATTCTTGTTGGGGTTCTTCTATAATCTTAGTCTCTTGATCTCCTTCAGGGTTTGCTTGCTCCATATTTAGCTTTTCAAGTCTAGCAATCATTTTAGGGCAATCCAGTACTTCATGGTCCATAGCCTGACAACAGAGGCAACTAGGTTTTCTCCTAGGGCATTCCTTAGCAAGATGTCCCGGTCTTCTGCAATTGTAACAAAGAGTTAATCCTCTCTTTCTCTTCAATGATCCCCAAATCTTCTTGTACTGCGCGCTAGGATCATGATGGATAGCCTGCAAAAATTTCTTTCTAAGATCTTGCATCCATTTGTTAGTCCAGACATTCTTTCTATGCATAGGTATAACATATCTATCATTATACTTATCAGATCTATTCATATCAAACTTTCTTTCATCTATTAATGACCTAGTTTTTAAGGTAGAAAAAAATCTATCAAACATACCTAGATCCATGCTCTAGAAACAAAAAAATTCACTTATCTTACTTCTACAGAGCACAAAGCTTCCAGATCTAAGAACTTTTGACTATGCTTACCTTTATTAGAGCACAAAGATTACATGTTGTACTTCTTTTCTGTAGATCTTACCTCTTTCTTTCAGAAATTTCCACTTTTACTTTTCTTAGAGCACAGAGCGTTCAGATCTCGCTTCTTTTCTTTGGATCTGATCTTCCTTTCTTCAGATTTGACCTTATTCCTGGCACAAAGCTTTATAGCTCGAGTAAAAAGCTACATGCTAGGGCAACAGATCTAAGCACAGAGCTTTATTTTGCATAAAGTTTCTTCTTCCTTAGTTCCCAACAATCACAGTTTCAAGTCACGACAACGGAACCATTTGTTGGCATAGGGGCAGACCCAGGGTTCAACGCTCAAGAGTGTACCAACAAAGCCTTAACTACCGGCCCTTTCAGCAACACCTGTGAAGCAAATGAAGTCTCACCCAAGGTAGAGGCAGGGGTGGTTGCAAGACTCAAGTGTCTACAACCTTAGCCGGGACACAGATATGTGATTATATCCTTTACAAAGCACTTAGCATCGATCATTCATCAATATTTAACCCTTATTATACTTCACAGACAACACAGAGCATCGCGGTGTACACTCAGATCTACAGTATTTCAGTAGTTAACCATAGTAACCTAGATCAGATCTAGTAGATCAGCACTAAGCATCCTCATACACATCAGATCTAACAATCAGATATATCTAAGAAGCAAAGATCATAAGTGGATATATCAAAGCACATAGCATAAGAAAAAACACATTGAATCAAAGCACAGAGCATAACACACAGATTTACGTGGTTCTCCCCCCACCTTGGGATACATCCACAAGATCTTCTTCTTTATTATCGTCTTCAATCTGTTACAAGCACAAAGCCTCCAAAACTCTTCTTTGCATAGGACAAAATATCTACGCAACTCGCTAGATCCTTCTTCCTTGCGTTACAACACTTAGCTTCCTATAGCAACCTCAAAGTAACTTGCACTTAGCCTTGCAAGCTTTACACAGTTCGTACAGAGCACTTATTCAACATCACATAGATGCACTACCAATTGCACTAAGCAATCACATCTACTTCACATCTACT
Source organism: Picea abies (assembly GCA_900067695.1). NCBI lineage: Eukaryota > Viridiplantae > Streptophyta > Pinopsida > Pinales > Pinaceae > Picea > Picea abies. The sequence continues at coordinate 15,640 of CBVK0100184675.1, forward strand.
TCACACCTACTTCACATCTACTCCTTACATTGCCTATCCTTCTATTTATACATTACAAAAGTGGGCCTAAGCATGGGTAAACCCACGGGCCGACATCCCTTTCCCATTACATTAACCCAAAACCCTAAAAGGGCCCAAAAGTGGACCGAGATCCCGTGATCTCTGCTTTGCTTGGCGCTCCATCTTTGACAGGCTGTTGAAGTCCAAAAACGGTCAAATATGACCAAGTGTTTCTCAAAACTTGGTCAAGGGCCAACAACGGTCCTTGCAAAGATCGTAGAGCTTTTTGGGAAAAAGGTTGACAGAGATAGGCTCTTATTAGTTGATGATCTAATTTTGGCAGGTGATATGAATTTGACTACAAATTCGGGGGAAATATGGGGAGAGACAAATCAGGTTGATACTTTGGCTGGTTTCTTCACTAAGATTTTCATAAAAACAATCTAGTGGATGTGGCTCCGGCTGAGTTGACGTCGACATGGAGGAACATCAGGAAAGGTACCGACTGTACTTCTAAAAGTATTGATAGGTTTTATGTGGCAGAGAATGTCCTTATCAATGAAGGCAAATATCATGCTTGGGTCGAGTACCCTTACATCTCTGACCATGCACCTATTTTACTCCAATTGGGCGAAGATAGTTTAAAGGTGACATATCCTTTTAAGTTCAACTCTGTTTGGTTTCGGGATCCAAATTTTCATATGATGGTTAATGAGGTCTGGCAGAACACTCCTGAGACTTACTATGAACTAGCACAATGTAAACTGGTTAGAAAGATGGCAAGTCTGAAAGTGCGTGAAAGACAATGGTTAAAGGAAAAAAGGATAAGGGAAATATTAGAAATGGAAAATACTGAAAACAATATATCTGATCTAATTTATCAGATTGCCCATGGCTATCATTCGGAGGAATGTGAGACACTTATGAAAAATTTGGAGGGTGTCCAGAACAAGATACTCCTCGAGTAGGAAGAACTATGGAGACAAAAAAATCGTGCGATTTGGATCACAAGTGGAGAAAAAAATACTAAGTTTTTCCACAGGCTTGCCAACTACCGTAGGAAGAAGAATCATATATGGGAGATGGATAACGAATCGGGCATGGTTATCACTCAGCCGACTGATATTAAGAAAACTGTTTTTGAGCATTTTAAGACTCACTATAAGGCTTCTGAAGCAACTTCTATTGGGGAACGGATAAAGATTGTAAGGCTTCTTTCCTCGGATGGTAAGTGAAGAAGAGGTAAATGCTCTTGAAAATCCTTGTACTCAAGAGGAAATTTTAGAGGTTTTGAAAGGTTTCCAAAAAGATAAAAAGTCCTGGCCCGGATGGTTGGACTGTAGAATTTTTCATCCACTTTTTTGACATAGTTGGTCAAGACCTGAAAAAGATGGTGGAGGATTCTAGATTAAGTGGGAAAGTATCTAATCAGATTAACTCTACATTCATTGCCTTGATTCCAAAAGTCAATTTCCCCAGGATGTTTGTTGATTACCGTCCAATCGCCCTCTGTAATCTGTGCTACAAGATAATCTCAAAACTAATTACAAAGAGACTCTGCCCTTTTCTCTCTAGAGGTCTGTCTAATGAAAAGTTGGGTTTTCTCAAGGGCAGACAGATTCTTGATGCCATTGGTACGACATAGGAATGCTTACATAGCATTAAAACAAAAAATCTTCAAGCTATTTTATTAAAGTTAGATCTTAAAAAGGCCTATGATTGCATCAACTGGGATTTCTTGAGGCTAGTACTTCTTCAGTGTGGTTTTGGTCTAGCCACTTCAAACTGGGTAATGGGATGTGTTTCTTCTACTGCCTATTCTATTCTAATAAATGGAGAGGTGACTTCCTTTTTTCAGAGTGGGCATGGACTATGGCAGGGGTGCCCTCTGTCCCCATTTTTATTTATCCTTGTAATGGAGGGACTCGGTTTAATGTTAAAGAAGGGCTAGGTGGAGGGATCCATCTCAGGAATCAAAGTGTCTAGACTATTAAGGATTTTACACTTGCTATTTGTAGATGATGTTCTTATAATGACTTTTTCAAAGCTTTCAGAGTGGATTAAAATAAATAACATGCTACTTGTCTTCTGTTGGGTGATGAGACTGAGCATAAACCCTAAAAAATTCACTCTCTATCATTCTGGAATTCAGCAAGACACTCTTGAAGAACTGGAATCACTCTTCAGGTATGAATTTAAAGATCTCTAGGCTAGTTTCTTTTATTTGGGGTATCTGCTAAAATTAGGTAGCTATAGAATGGAGGACTGACACTGGTTGCTAGAAAAATTTTACTTTATAATTAACCATTGGTGCGACATGACTTTATCCTTAGGAGGTAAGTTTATTCTCATAAAGTCAGTTTTGGAGAGTCTCCCAATCTACTGGCTAGCTTTAGCATTTGTCTCGATTACGATTCTGAACAAAATTCGCCAGAATATCTTCTCTTTTCTTTGGACCAGCTATAAAAATAAAAAAAAAATTCACTTATGCAAGTGGGAATTGCTTTCAAAACCAAAACAATTTTGGGGCTGGGGGTTTCAGAACCTCTTTTTATCCTATCGTGCGCTAGCATCAAATACCCTGTGGAGAGTTTTGATGAAACTTGGCATCTAGAACAAAGTAATCAAAGATAAATACTTGCCTCATCCATAGGTGGCCGATTGGTTAAGAATGACATCGAACAGAGCGTCGTATGGGTCTCAAACCTGGAAGAATCTTTTAAATTCCTTGTCGCTTATTCTTCAATGGCTGGCCTAGAACCCTGGCACTGGAAAATCGATTGTGATTGGGAGAGACTACATTGTAGGATTGGGGAAATATTCACTGTTATCAGAGGAACTAATTCAGAGTTTGAATCACAAAAGGATTTACGTTCTCTTTCAAGCAAGATGTAACAAAGAGAAATGAGCCATTGGAACAAATTGACTTTGTAGTGTGTTAGTGTGATTTCTGTTTATGCCTTGATTAAATTCTGTTTTGCTGAAACACTACTCTACTGAACTCTGTTTTGTTGAAACCTACTTTACTGGACTCTGTCTTGATGAAACTCCGTTTTACCAATTGTTACATTGTTTTCATACGATTCATGCTTGGGTAACTGTTAATCATTCTAGTTAGCAATCCTGCTTGGTGAATTTATAAAATCTTGGTAATCAGGGACAGGTGCTGAAGATTCCTTCTTAGGAATTAGGGTCCTGTTCTCTGTTAGAGATAGTTAGCCTT
>CBVK0100184676.1:3706-18998 GCA_900067695.1 Picea abies
CCTCATTGACCTCACATCTATGTTGTGAAATTTGTTGCTTTAGAGTCTTCACTTTATCTTCAAGCATGCATCTATGCTGCTGCTCCTCTTTAAGTTTATGCCTTGTATCCTGGATCTCCTCATGCAGTTTTTCCTTCCAACGTGAGATAAGAACATTAATGCTGTAAAAGTTCATAGCTTTCTAGGTAGCAGCAAAAGAAACACTTCTGACCAAAACCTTATAAACCCTTAGAAAGAAGAAGAATAGGATCATATGAATTGCAATATACTAGCATTGGACAAAAGAGCCATGGACTCTTCTTATCATTAATAATAAAAACAGAGGCTCTCTTGGTAAAAACTCTTTAACTTTATCTTTAGCCATTACCTTAAAAATTGAAGTTTCTTCTTTTTCAATCCGCAGCATTTGCAGTTCATTCTCAAGACTCTCTTGATAAAGAATATGCTTTTCTAGCTTCTTCCTTAGTTCCAGTATTTCTCTTTGATCTCTAGCCTAAATAAATTACAGATTATCAAGATATAGTGCAAATAAGGGTGACATGATAAATATCTAAAGCAACTTCCCTATAAAAAGTTGACACCTCGATAAATTATATATGATATCATAAAATTTTGTATGAACTATAAGCTTTGTCCTTAACCATAAAAAAATTCATGGTACAGAAGAAAAATTATATGTAGAAAAAAAAAATCCATGCTTCAAGGTAATTGCAATACATTTTTCCAGAATAACTTGATAATTTAATATAAAACACCTTTCAGTATGAGAACATATATCAGAGATGCCTTTATCTGGAAGTTGAAACTAAAGCAGCAGACAGAATAAGGGCATTTAAGAACCAAAAGGAGCAGGGGCTCATACTCAGTTAAGGATCCCCAAATTTAAAATAAAATAAAAAATTTGTAGCAAGTGTGAGCTTATGAGCCACCTCCTGAACTCTGCATACTCCCCCATTGTTAAAACTTAATTTCTTCAGTTACAAAGTAATGTCCATGTACACCATATCCAGATCTTCCCAATATAGTTGGCTTACATGAGACTACATGTCTTCACTTGTGTCTAGAATCAAGCAGTTTCCAAAGGAAATATGAAGAACATTACAATCCCTTGTAAAAGTAAACCAGAATCCAAAGGACAATAAAAAGATAAAAGATCAAATGAATGATCAGACAGAAACAGACGCAAACTCTAACATGGAACCCATATCAAAACAAGGTTCTTCAAAGAAGTTTCTTTTGTAACTTACCCTTATGGAACTTTTATCTGAAATTGTGCATGGATATGGTGGGTTTCAAGAAGAAAAATGGAAAAAAGCATGCCCAGTTCCCCAGTAATGCATTAAAAATGCGCCTTATCGCACTTTTTTGCCAAATTGAATTGACAGATAACATCGCTATTTTAAGAAATGTAAAGAAGTTAGGGATTATATTAATTCTAAGATGCATTGAAGCAAAAATAGAATGTGGGACCAAACTACGTAAGGTTTTGTTAACACCTAATTTGCCCATGCAAATTCGAGTATTAAGCCAAGCACGCTCATCATTATGTACTATAGTTCACAGTGTGAGGTTTGGCCAAGTTTTCTTCAGATTTGGTTCAAAGACATCACTTTCTGTTTCAGATCAGCCAAAACCACACAGACTTCTATTTTTAGCATGTGTCCTATGCATGCATGTTACATGCAACACTTGGACAATGCATGGGTGGGTGATTGTCTCAAAAGGGTGCTTTCTGATTTTAAGATTTGCTATTCTGGAAAGCTTCTGTTTTTAGCAATCGATTACAGTTTTCAGTACCAATTTGATGGCTTTCCGAAAAGATATTCTTTGATTTTCTAAGCTACTAATTTGAGAAATTTTCTATTTTTGAAAACTAACCACACATATGGATACCCTTTTTGGAGAGCAGAATGGATGTGAATTTTGATGGCAATCGGGGAAACTTTATTTTTAGACTTTCTATTTCTCAATGTTCCACCAAGACTCCAGGACGGGGGGACGACGGTTCGGGGAGACGCACAGGAGGGACGTGTGGAAGAACCCCCAAATTTTAGGGATTTTAGGGAAATGGGGGACGAGGGGACGTCACACACACACACACACACACATATATAATTTTAAAAATAAAAATAATAATGATAAAATCTTAACAATAAAAATTCATTCCATGCAAATTCATCAATAAAATTAAAATACTAAATACTACTAAGTTGAAAATTTAAATTTGTAAATGATATAAACATGATTCAAATTCAGTAATGAAATACATTGATTCATAAATCATAAATGAAACAAAAATAGTAAAATATTGATACTCATCATCCATCATTCTAGAATCTAATTAGTGCTAAGCAAAATAGCAGATACTAAAGTCTGAAATAGTAAATTGGAATTACTCACTCAAAAATAAAAAAGAGTGATGAGTCAAAGACTTGGTCTGAGGTCATCAGTATCTAGAGTCAAGACTCAAAAGTTAAAACTGAAAATTAACAATGGACAATAAACATTGAAAACAAAATGAGCATCAAGGAGTCGATCTCATTGACTAGTCCTCTACATCCATTTGTTGCATGAAGTCATCAGGACCATCAAAGAGAATGTCACTATCTGTCTCTAAGTCAAAGTCACTCTAATGACTAACCAATGGCACACCAACCAAACCATGTTGCAACTCACCTAATTCATCCTCCTCATCTATCTGTAATTATTTCATGAATAGTTTCTTATTTTATGATTTTGTTTTTCAATTTTTAATTTTTACTTTTTGTTTTTTTAGCCTTGCTATCCCCCACTTTGGTGGATAACTAGGAGATCATGTCTCGAGGCCCATAGGTCCTAAACATGCAGTACCGAGAGCAGGATTGACTTCAGCATGGCCCTGGAGGGCCCACCTTTTCTCTCTTCCAGCATCCATATCCTGTCAGCAACAACAACCTCCACCACCATCGACTTGGTCTTGTGTCAGAGAGGGTTCTTGCTTCATGAGGCAATTAGTTCAAGTATCATGGTATGTGTCACTTTGATCATCAAAACCATTGAATGTATGCATCTGATTCCTTTTATTTCTAACAATTGCTTGGATCTTACACTTGCCCACTTGACCATGTTTTGGGGATTTGACAGGGTGTCATAGTAAGCCTGTGTCTGTTGGTTTTGGTTAGCCACTGGGGTTGTCTCTAAGAAGCCGTCGTCCGCTCCCTTCACAGTTTCACTTTTCCATCTTATTTCTTGCTCACCTATCCCATTCCACTTGTCCGGGCACTAGGTTAACCTTTTTAGGGTTGCGCCTTATCTAGTGGGAAGAAGGGGCTAAAGGCCCAGAAGGTAAAAGCAAGCTGGTAAAGGATAAAATCCTAAGAATAAAACCTCGAAATGCTTCGCCCAGGGATCCCCGAGAAAGCAATAAGGGCTTCTCAACAAGAAACAAGAGGGACCCTAAAAAAAATAATAAAACAAAACCTAACCAGAGGATAGGGGGTCTCATCACGAGCCAGCCTATTAGGTCCATGGGTATCTAGCAGTATGACATTGCCATCAGCTGGTTACCACGCCAGGGCAGTGACCTTTGGTTGCATGGCCAAGGGAAAGGGGTATCATCACGAGCCAACCTTCTCATTTATGTGAAAGTACTTGTGGGTAACGCTGTCACCACTGGTCACCACACCAGGACAGTGTCCCCTGATTATCTCTTGAGCAAAAGGAAAGAAAAAAACAATAAAAAATGAAAAAACAGAAAGAATAAAAGGCATGAATGGGCTTGGAAAGAATTCATCCATGACAGGTACAACTCGCCTTCTACAAAGGCACCCACAGGTAACATCTTCCATCCTTGGCCTTCATTGCACCCACCTGCTTGGACATCCCTTCACCACTTCATCCACTTACATGGCTTGGAAGAGGTCTCTTCCAGGAACTTCCCTTATTCAGTGGACACTAGCCCAATAGGATGCCTTTCCCTTTTCCCAAACTTGTATAATAGGTTTGTGTAACGTCTTTGAGCTATTGATTGATCTATTAGGGGTTTTATGCATATGTTTATTAATATTGATGATGAAATGTGATTAACATTGTTATGATCCCTGTGACTGAGGAGCCCATGGAGGGCGTAGCTTTTGATGTGCAAGACCATGCCCGACGGACAGGTACCATCTTGGAATGGTACACATGAGGAGATGATCAGTTCAGACCTCCATGGGGCTGAAGAGCCCATCAGGTGGATGCTAAGACCCCATCAGGGGGAGATACAGGATAGAGATGGATATGAAGCTTTGCACCAGAGAAGAAGAGGGCGTTCCACCAGAGGTACCCCAGCAGAGCTTGACCTAGGGGGGATGACCCTTCCTCAGTGGAACGTTGGCCTTGGGAGGCCTAGGACGTCACCACCTTGACCATGACGTCACCCAGCATCATGGAAATTTTGGGAGGCAGACTAGGCAGCAGTGGAACGTGTGGCAGGTTGGAGAAGCCCAAGGAGGGCTAACGTTTTGCTCCAAGACGCCCCATCTGCCCTAAAAGGGGCTAACGTCTGCCTTGGAGGGGCTTTTACTCTCTTTTCAGCTTGATTTAGGATTTAATTTGACAATTTAATGTAAAAACAGTATGATTTGATATTTTGGCCTTGTCGGCCTTTTACCAGACCTAAAATGTAAAATTAGGTCAAGGTTTTGTATAAATGAGGGATTTTCACTCTCATTTTATCATCACTTATTCACTCCATAAGGAGGTCTGAAATTTGCAGCCTCTCTTGGGTATTTGGCTGATTTAGTGAGGCACACTTGTTGAAGGAAGACATTTTTGGCATTTTATGGTTTTCTCTTGAAGGAAGGTGTTACAAGTAGGGTTTACATGGTTATTTCTTGGTGAATTGTAAGTATTTTTCTGCAAAACTTCTTAATGAATGGTTGTAGTTTAATTTCTTTCATATATTTATGACTTTGCTTAATCAAAACCCTGGGTGACAAGCACACAAGTAGGTCCTTGTCTCATGTCCCCTAACAAAGAATTTTTCAGCCATTGAAGAAGGAAGAAAGAGCCTAGTCGTAGCTACACTCCTATTTCTTCTTCCTCTTTTGCTAGTCGTACTACCTAGAAGCCAAGAAGAGTGAGACGTCCCTGGCCTAGGTCTACTACACTAGGGCCGTACTCTTTCTAGGGTTTGCTGAAAGGCCTTGTTGTAGCAACACCTTGTCCATTCAAACACTCTTGTTTTGGTTTTATGCTTTATTCTTGAGCTATCTGTTTTGCCAGGAAGGAGGAGAGAGCACGAGGCCTTGCTATAGCAACACCGGAGTGAACCTCTCTCCCCTAGGGTTTTGATTTTGAGGCCTTGCTTTAGCAACACCTCAAAACTCTTCCCTCTAGTCTTTAAAATCTTTGCCTCCTTCAACTCTTGCATCCTTCACTTTTGACTCCATTAAACCCTAAGGCACTGATCTAAAGTCCTCCAGCGTTGAAGTGAAACTTGATTACAACACTCTCAAACCCTTTGAATTGAAACCCTAACTACTAACCCTAGTCTAAAAGCTAACCCTATTAACCCTAAATTGTTGCCGTCATCTTATGTTATTACATCATTAGTGCAACATTGTTTTGTTTATGAGCAATTGGATAATGGTTAAAGCATCTATTAAATGAAGTATTGATTGGTTATATTGAATGCCATTGTTGTTCCAATATTTATTAGTGAAGTGTTATTACTTTCATTGCTATTGATAAACATTGACTTCGTCAACTTTTATTGCCAATTTGCTTATATTGTCATTCAGATAGTCATCTATTATATGAAGTGCTAACCCCATTGAGATATAGCTTACATATATCATTTTGTTGTTTCTTTTTTCCACGCAGGTATACTTTCCTTGGGTGTTTACTTTAAATTGGCCTTTGGTCGGACTATCTGTTTGGGTGGTGACTTGTGAGAGGAAAACTTATCCTTGTCTTTTTATCCTTTTGCCTCCTCAAAACCCCAGGTCACCGGGGACGTCTCCCTGAGCCTCACCTCCCTAAATAGAAAGAATCTTCCCATCGTGGTGACATTGGGTGGGATTGGTTCCTATTACGCCAGTTTGTCTCTCTATCTTATAGCCTTTTATCCTTGCTACAAACTGCGCGATAACATTTTGGCGCCGCTGCCGGGGAACACTGAGTCAATTCTCCTCAAGATGACACTTTTCAGTAAGCCTTGCCTCTAGAGTCTTTATCTTACAAGCTTACCTAGCGACTCCACTTAAGGTGTTTTCCCTTATCTTTTGATAGTTTCAAGAAAATTATCTGGTGACTCCACTGATGACGAAGCCAACAATGACTTCACAATGGGATCCCGAGAACTACAATCCCTTAGACATGAGTAACATCACGAGGTACCCTCAACAAATGCCCTTTGAATACATAAATTTTCTCCATGGATTCACTGGTGGTGATAGAGAGAGAGTTGACTATCACATGAGAAATTTCTAGAACTTCTTCCTATCCTACCCTGTCGATGATTATGCTGAAGACGTGGTCATGAAGCTTTTCTCTACCACTCTTTGTTACAATGCTAAAGAGTGGTATGACAACCTCCCTAATGCCAGCATCACGACTATGGAGCAATTTGAAAAAATCTTTCTCGAGAGATGGGGTATCCAGTTGGAAGATATCCCAGTACTATTGGAAGAGCTCAAGCATATAAAGCAAGCTGAAGATGAAATTGTCAGACTTCCAGGATAGATTTGAGAACATGTTGTATCAAGTTCCAGAAAATCATCATCCCGAAGAGGGGTACCTTGTCCATATCTTTACTTGTGCACTTTTGGGACATCTGGGTTTTCTCCTTCATAAGAGGTCCCCGAAGACGCTCAATGAAGCTTACAACATGGCTGCAAGAATTGAGGAGAACATCTCCTTCTCTGAAATAAGATGCCTATTTACCTCAGGTACTCTTAGTAGGGAAAGTTTGTTTGCCCTTGAGAACTTCATTGTTGATTTCCAAGAAGAAGGCGAACAAACCTCAGATCGACAAAGGATTGTTGAAGACACAACCGAGGAGTCGGAACCCAATGATGAAGTATCAACATGCCCTCCTCCTCCTAATGAAGCGATCCACAAGCCTTCTCCACCTGCTCAACAACAAGACGATAAGGTTAGTTTCTTTCCTTTTCAGGATTTTGATGATACCTTGTTCCATGATTCAGAAAGTGATGGAGAAATGGAATCCTCGAACGAAGAGCATTTTCCTTGTTGTACAATCAAAGATGAAGGGACAACTCATGAGGATAAGACAGTAATGCCTGTTAAAGAAATCCAAGTCCTCGAAGCTCCTGCACAAGAAGAAAAAGTAAGTTACCCTCCTCTCCAAGATTTTGACGATTGTCTACTTTATGATTTAAGAAAAGAGGAGGAAATGGGTGAGCTTTTGAATGTTTTTAACCCTCCATGTTATGGTACTGACACTGACTTAGTTGATATTGATGAGTTCATACATGTTGGGAGACGTAGGTGGGATGCAATTGGTTATGATATGGATCCTATCTATGACATAAAGAGTCATCTCCGAGTGTTTCCTTTGAAACTATCACAACAAGCTCTTGACCAGTGGCAAAAAGGAGATGAGATTTTTACCGATGCTCCCCAAACACCCAAGGTTGACCAAGTACCATATTTCCCTGATGATTTTCGGTCTTACCTTGAGGTCTTTGATGATTACTCCTCCGAGCACTTAGATTTACCCTATCAAAATGACTATCAACCACCACTGTGCTCAGGTTTTGATGGGAGAAAGAATATTGTTTGCCTGAAGAAGGATTCTCATGACCTTTTTCCCCAGCCACCTCTTATTGCCTTACCTTGCTATATCATTAAAGGTGTAGTTGGAAATTATATCTTTTATATTGAGTTTCCTCTGAAGCAAACCCGAGAAACCAAGGGTTGGTTGAAAACTACATATTTGAGTCCATCATCTCAGTTTTTTAACTTTCCCTTGAGAGTTTGCCAGTCGTCTGCTAGATCTTTGTCAATCCCTTCCCGAGCTTCAGTGTGTGAAGACGTCCTAGGTAGCCAGTTTGTCGATCCTTTGAGTCAGTATTCTAAACCTTGGACTTTTCATGACCCCTTCCTGAAGTGGATTGAGTACTTTCCTCAAAGACTGACTTGGCACAATTTTATCCCTCCCACCTGCCTCCATGAGTTAGAGTTTGTGATTTCCGATGATATGATATATGTTCTAACCCATGTCATTTTTGTGCTTGATTTATCACTATTTTGGTCTATGATGAAGCACAAAGGCAGGTATTGTGGTACGTTGTTGGATTGGCTTCATTGCTTGTTTGACTACATCCAACATCCAGCCAACAAGTAGGTACAAGTAAGTAGTTTGTTTTGCATACGTGCTATTGATTGTTTTATTTCAGTATATCTATGTTGGGGTGGCATTACCACCCCAATTTTGTTACTGATGCTTCTACTTGAGATCAAGCAGGTCAGCAAGTTATGCCAGAGATGTTGAGGTTCTCATGCGCTCTACGGTGAGGACATGTCCCCGAGTTGGAGCCAAATGTTATCCCCCACTTTGGTGGATAACTAGGAGATCATGTCTCGAGGCCCACAGGTCCTAGACATGGAGTACCGAGAGCAGCATTGACTTCAGCATGCCCCTGGAGGGCCCACCTTTTCTCTCTTCCAGCATCCATATCATGTCAGCAGCAGTAGCCTCCACCACCATCGGCTTGGTCTTGTGCCAGAGAGGGTTCTTGCTTCGTGAGGTAATTAGTTCAGGTATCATGGTATGTGTCACTTTGATCATCAAAACCATTGAATGTATGCATCAGATTCCTTTTATTTCTAACTACTGCTTGGATCTTACACTTTCCCACTTGACCATGTTTTGGGGATTTGACAGGGTGTCTCAGTAAGCCTGTGCCTGTTGGTTTTGGTTAGCCATTTGGGTTGTCTTTGAGAAGCCATTGTCTACTCCCTTCACAGTTTCACTTTTCCATCTTGTTTCTCGCTCACCTATCCCATCCCACTTGTCCGGGCACTGGGTTAACCTTTTTAGGGTTGCACCTTATCTAGTGGGAAGAAGGGTCTAAAGGCCCAGAAGGTAAAAGCAAGATGGTAAAAGATAAAAGCCTAAGAATAAAACCTCGAGATGCTTCGCCCAGGGATCCCTGAGAAAGCAATAAGGGCTTCTCAACAAGAAACAAGAGGGACCATAAAAAAAAAAAAAACAAGACCTAACCAAAGTATAGGGGGTCTCATCACGAGCCAGCCTATTAGGTGCATGGGTACCTAGCAGTATGACATTGCCATCAGCTGGTTACCACGTCAGGGCAGTGACCTTTGGTTGCATGGCCAAGGGAAAGGGGGTATCATCACGAGCCAACCTTCTCATTTCTGTGAAAGTACTTGTGGGTAACACTGTCACCACTGGTCACCACACCAGGACAGTGTCCCCTGATTATCTCTTGAGCAAAAAGAAATAAAAAAGCAATAAAAAATGAAATAATAGAAAGAACAAAAGGCATGAATGGGCTTGGAAAGAATTGCATCCATGACAAGTACAACTTGCCTTCTACAAAGGCACCCACAGGTAACATCTAGCATCCTTGGCCTTCATGCACCTACCTGCTTGGACATCCCTTCACCACTTCATCCACTTACATGGCTTGGAAGAGGTCTCTTCCAGGAACTTCCCTTATTCAGTGGACACTAGCCCAATAGGATGCCTTGCCCTTTTCCTAGACTTGTATAATAGGTTTGTGTAACGTCTTTGAGCTATTGATTGATCTGTTAGGGGTTTTATGCATATGTTTATTAATATTGATGATGAAATGTGATTGACATTGTTATGATCCCTGTGATTGATGAGCCCATGGAGGGCGTAGCTTTTGATGTGCAGGACCATGCCCGACGGACAGGTACCATCTTTGACCGGTACACATGGGTAGATGATCAGTTCGAACCTCCATGGGGCTGAACAGCCCATCAGGTGGATGCTAAGACCCCATCAGGGGGAGATACAGGATAGAGATGGATCTCGAGTTTTGCACCAGAGAAGAAGAGGACGTTCCACCAGAGGCACCCCGACAGAGCTTGACCTAAGGGGGATGACCCTTCCTCAGTGGAACGTTGGCCTTGGGAGGCCTAGGACGTCACCACCTTGACCATGACGTCACCCAGCATCATGGACGTTTTGGGAGGCAGACTAGGCAGCAGTGGCACGTGTGGCAGGTTGGAGAAGCCCAAGGAGGGCTAACGTTTTGCTCCAGGACGCCCCATCTGCCCTAAAAGGGGCTAACATCTCCCTTCGAGGGGATTTTACTCTCTTTTCAGCTTGATTTAGGATTTAATTTGACAATTTAATGTAAAAACAGTATGATTTGATATTTTGGCCTTGTTGGCCTTTTACCTGACCTAAAATGTAAAATTAGGTCAAGGTTTTGTATAAATGAGGGATTTTCACTCTCATTTTATCATCACTCATTCACTCCATAAGGAGGTCTGAAATTTGCGCCCTCTCTTGGGTATTTGGCTGATTTAGTGAGGCGCACTTGTTTAAGGAAGACATTTTTGGCATTTTATGGTGTTTCTCTTGAAGGAAGGTGTTACAACTAGGGTTTACATGGTTATTTCTTAGTGAATTGTAAGTATTTTTCTGCAAAACTTCTTAATGAATGGTTGTAGTTTAATTTCTTGCATATATTTATGACTTTGTTGAATCAAAACCCTGGGTGACAAGCACACAAGTAGGTCCTTGTCTCATTTCCCCTGATAGAGAGTTTTTTAGCCATTGAAGAAGGAAGAAAGAGCCTAGCCGTAGCTACACTCCTATTTCTTCTTCCTCTTTTGCTAGCCGTACTATCTAGAAGCGAAGAAGAGTGAGACCTTCCTGGCCTAGGTCTACTACACTAGTGTTGTACTCTTTCTAGGGTTTGCTGAAAGGCCTTGTTGTAGCAACACCTTGTCCATTCAAACCCTCTTGTTTTGGTTTTATGCTTTATTCTTGAGCTATCTGTTTTGCCAGGAAGGAGGAGAGAGCACGAGGCCTTGTTGTAGCAACACCGTAGTGAGCCTCTCTCCCCTTGGGTTTTGATTTTGAGGCCTTGCTTTAGCAACACCTCAAAACTCTTCCCTCTAGTCCTTAAAATCTTTTCCTCCTTCAACTCTTGCGTCCTTCACTTACTCCATTAAACCCTAAGGCACTGATCTAAAGTCCTCCAGTGTTGAAGTGAAATTTGATTACAACACTCTCAAACCCTTTGAATTGAAACCCTAACTACTAACCCTAGTCTAAAAGCTAACCCTACTAACCCTAAATTGTTGTCAGCATCTTATGCTATTACATCATTAGTGCAACATCGTTTTGTTTATGAGCAATTGGATAATGGTTAAAGCATCTATTAAATGAAGTATTGATTGGTTATTTTGAATGCCATTGTTGCTCCAATATTTATTGGTGAAGTGTTATTACTTTCATTGCTATTGATAAACATTGACTTCGTCAACTTTTATTGCCAATTTGCTTATATTGTCATTCAGATGGTCATCTATTATATGAAGTGCTAACCCCATTGAGATATAGCTTGCATATATCATTTTGTTGTTGCTTTGTTCCAGGCAGGTATACTTTCCTTGCGGGTTTACTTTAAATTGGCCTTTGGTCGGACTATCTATTTGGGTGGTGACTTGTGAGGGGCAAACTTATCCTTGTCTCTTTATCCTTTTGCCTCCTCAAAACCCCAGGTCACCGGGGACGTCTCCCCTGAGCCTCACCTCCCTAAATAGAAAGAATATTCCCATCGTGGTGACATTGGGTGGGATTGGTTTCTATTACGCCAGTTTGTCTCTCTATCTTATAGCCTTTTATCCTTGCTACAAACTGTGCGATAACAAGCCTTATTAGGCAAAAATTCATGGGGGTCACCTAGGAGTCCCCCTTTCGAGGGGAGACGTACAAAAGTCCCCCTTTTCAAGGGGGACGCCCACACGCACCCTTTTTGGGTAGTTGTGTCCCCCATCCTAGGGAGTCACGTCCCCCTAAGACTCCCCACATCAACCCGAAAGGGGGACGTGGGGAGACGACTCCCCAAGAGTCCCCCTATCCCCAGTGCGTGGGAAACGTAAGGTGCGCACACCCAACCTTAGGGGACGCATCTCCATGGAACATTGTTATTTCTAGAAACTGACATGTACAGGAGGGGTCATATAATGATGGAGAAGAAAACCTAGATATTTGAAATGATTTCTAGAAAGTGTAAAACTAGGGCATCACGTCTAAGAATCGCAACAACAAGGCACCCCGGATTAGATTATATAGTGTTTCTTTTAGGACAAAAACACATCCATTTTGGGTATTAAGAGATTGTTTAATTAGTATTACCCTCTGAAAATGCTTGTTTCATTTGCATGTTACCCCCCCATGCCTAGCGGTAACTAAAGGAGATCATGTCTCATGGCCCCAATGGAGACAATGATCCTAACCATGATGATGATTAGCATGTCCAAAAATGTTGAATTTTCACTAGGCTAGGCTCAAGCATAAGGTTTAATTCATTTTTAGCATTTACTTGAACAATAGACAAATGCAGCTACACCATTAACAATTGTTGCAATAACCAAGATCACAAGAAGAAATACCATGCACAAGAACACAAGAAATATCCTGGGAAACCCTTCTCAACAAGGGAAGAAAACCCATCCAATCCTTTGCTATATTCTCAAGAGAAAGACCTCCCGCACCATAGACCTAGCACACAAGAGGGTGCTCTCAAAAACCAAGAAGGCTAGCGCCCAAGAAAGATGTTGAAATTAATGCAGTTGCGAGAGCCATTCTCTAGTGGATGGAAAAGACCCTAGATGTGGACTAGGGCCCCCAGCACACTCTTGGGGTTTCTTGGTATAAGACCAAGCAGTGAGAGCCATGGCAAAAGACCCTTATGAGGGCCCCCAGTAGATGATTGGGGTTCTTTGTCTAGAACCAAGCAGAAAGACCCTTGTGAGGGCCCCCAGTAGATAACTGGGGTTCTTGGTCTTGGACCAAGCAGTAAGTCCCTAGATGTGTCTAGGGCCACTAGATGTGTTCCAGGGAATCCTTGTTCAGTGCTTGGATTGATCCTTGGATATGTTCCTTGGTGGTTGAGATAAGTCCCTAGATGTGTCTAGGGCCCCTAGACGTGTTCCAGGAAACCCTTGCTTAATGCATGGGTTGATCCTTGGTCTTGTACCTTGGTGGATAAGACCCTAGATGTGTTCTAGGGCCCCCAGATGTGTTCTGGGGCAACTTGGTTCTTGACCAGGTAGATCTTGGATATGTTGATGTGTGATCCTCTTCCTCTCTCCCGGGATGTTTCTAAGAGTGTCTATGAAGATGGATCTGGCCACATTGTTGATGTACCCTCTTATGCAGTGATGATAAAGTTTATAGGTCACTACGAGATTCATGTGGACATGTTTTGCCATCATGTAACCCCCCTTGACTTTGTCTTAACAGGTACCCCCCTTGTTGGTTTGCTTTCCCTATTTGTTTTATGTGATGGGGATTTTATTTATGTGATTAGGGTTTTATTTATGAGAATGGGGTTTTAATTTATATTGATATTAATTGAAAATTTAATTAATATTTATATTAATTAAATGTCAATATTTGATTTGATTTTTAATTACCCTAACCCCTCTCCCTAAGTATAAATAAGACCCTACCCTCTTAGCATTTATCACTCACTCTTTCTCTCCTCGCACTCTTTGCTGTGGCTACCTCAGTGAACACTCTCTCTAGTTGGTGCGGCCTCCCTCTTGAGTATCAGTTTCAGATGTTGATTGATCTTGGTTTTTGCTGGTGTATAGGGTGCATGTGGCCCCTCTTTCTTTGACTGTTAGATCTACTGTAACAGAGTTGCGCCCCCCCTTCTCTTTGACAGCCAGAACTGTGTAAGAGTTGCAGCCCCCTTCTCCTTGACAGCCAGGACTGTGTAAGAGCCGCAGCCCCTCTATCTTTGACAGCCTGTAGCCACAGCCTCTCCTCCTAGTTGTCGTGTGTTGAACTAAAGCCCCTGTGGGGTCTTTCTTCTTGATGTTCTGTTCTTTTTCTCTATGGAGGGTTTACTTATTGCTTATGGAGGTTTTGACACTTGCTGTACAGTTATTACTGATCTAAACTTTTTCTATTGTTTTAGAGGGTTTGCTATTTTGACTAGTGGAGAGTATGATCTCATTACTATCCAGATTTGTGGAAGGTTTTCTCTTGTGTATGATCTCATTACTATCCAGATCTGTGGAAGGTTTTCTCTTGTGTATGATCTCATTACTATCCAGATCTGTGGAAGGTTTTCTCTTGTGTATGATCTCACTGCAAACCAGATCTGTGGAAGGTTGTTTGCTTGTGGATGTTCACCTTGTTGTCCTGATCTCATTGCTGCCCAGATCTGTGGAAGGTTGTTTGCTTGTGGATGTTCACCTTGCTGTCCCAATCTCATTGCTGCCCAGATCTGTGGAAGGTTGTTTGCTTGTGGATATTCACCTTGTTGTCCAGATCTGAGTGAGAGTTTACTTGTGGATGTTTCCTTGCTATCCAGTTTTTGAGTGAGGGTTTGTTGTTAGCTAAATGAAAGGTTTTGCTATCTAGACTTGTGAAGTGTATGCCACTTACTGTCCAAATCTGTGTAAGGGTTCTCTTATGGTTGATCTACTTGTTGTCTAGATCTGAGGGTTCTCTTGTGATTGATTTCCTTCTGTGCTATCACTGTTTATTGGAAGATTTTTTTTTGTTGGGGTTATTTACTGTTATGACTATGGATTTTTGTTGTTTCCATTGGGGTTTACTATCTATGGAAAAACTGTCCCACAGTTCTCTTTGACAGAGATCAAACCCTAAGAGGTTTGATCCATGAACTTGAACTAAATCTGAGCATACTTACAAAGGCATACATTTCACTTGTGACAGGTACATCTCTCATTGATTCAAGAGGTAAGCTAAAATTTATTTCATAACTCAGAAATTTTTATTTGCTTCAGATCTATTTGTATGTTTTATTCTTTATGTTGATCTAGTAATCAAAAAAATTTAAAAGCACTTTTGTTTTTGAATTTTCCCCTTTTCTAATAAAAGGTGCGCACTTCAGCCCTAGAAATTGTACTTGCTGAAATTTCCAAAATCACATGTGACTTGTGTTTCCTCAATGGAGAAATCACCTTTATTTATACTAGACTAGACACATAAAAAGTGGTGTCTGTTATCCACCAAAGTTGCACTATGGTGAATTTCCGCTGAGCCGCCAAAGATTGAACATTATTGTTCAAAATTCAGAAGTTCAGAAATTCA
>CBVK0100184677.1:0-18997 GCA_900067695.1 Picea abies
TCTTCACTTTTCTTTGGAGAAGACTTGCATTCACTATCACAACCCTGAAGTGATGCGCCATTTCCTTTTGTGAAGTGTTCTTGCAATGTCTTAAGTTGGCCATTTGAAGATTTACTTGCTTCCGAAGTTTTGGAACCCATCTTGGAAGACTCTCCAAGGTCCCCTTTGCCATATCCCAATCCTAAGTATTGAGGCCTTTCCTCAACCTCAATAGGATTTACAATGCCTTGAACTCTACATCCAAGGCCCTTTCCTTTTTCATAACCCATCTTGGTTAGTATTCTCAAACCTACACCTTTTGTGTGTTTTTCAAATTCACCAAAACCAACTTGATGAGTATGAGGAAAATTTGATGAGTAACCTTCACTGCATACCTCAGATGTGTTTTCTGAAACATATGTAGAAGGCACTTCCTTCAATGCTTCTTTTCCTTTTTTGTTCTTTGAAGCTTTCTCTTGAACCGTGCTCTTTCATTCCAAGTAGTCTTCATACAACACCTTCACCATCTCAGCCATGGAAAACACCGAATCTATGAACTCCTTCTCATCTTGAGAAAGTCCTCCTGTAGATGCCATTTTCCTCCTTGAGGCGTGCTCTTCCCTAGCTAACATGCAAAACTCAAATCCAAATGTCAACTAGCTCTGATACCACTTGATCCGTCAGGATTTTTCGAATGACTTATGGTTGAGTTTTTATTTGCATGCATTAATTAACCATTGAGAAACTTAGCAAAAGAAAGAGAAAATAAAAAGAATTATACAACCATATCCATATATGCAGATCTGAAATGCAATGAAAGACAGCAAACCATAATACGCAGGTTGATAACGGAGTTCGACACAACTTTGCCTACGTCTCCGGGCCTTTTCTCTGTGGGGGAGGCTTCTTTATTTCTGTTCAAAAGCTCGATAGTACATCATTACAATGCCGAATGGTTACAAGACTGATCTGGTCATGTTCGCCTAGATCTCTAGAACCATGCACAAAAAATGGCACGTGAAATGGATGTCCGAAGCTCTTAGAAATGGTCCGACAACATCTCCTCCTCAACGGCTTCTCTGCCTCAAACTAGCTTTGACTTGGCTTCTCCTCAGAATCTCTGCTATGAATGCTCTCAAAAGCTTTCCCCATGGCCTCAAAATGGCCTTGGTTAAAATAGTTGGGAAGGTAGTTTCCCATATCCAACTTCCTCCAAGAAGTTAGGCTCAAAAACCACCCAATAACTCCCAATTACATTAAAAATAAGTTAATTACATTTAAATTAACAAAAGTGGTTGAAAAACCCACTTTGCAACTATATTATAGTTTAATAAATGGGCTTTATCCCCCCAAGCTCTTGTGCACGCCCTTTATATGGTCATATGGCTCATAATATGGCCAAGCGCTAGCCAAAGGCTAAGCGTTGGCCCACTAGCCCCTTGCGCGCCTTAACACCTGTTCATATGTGGCCTTTCCATAGGGCCACGGGCTATGCACCAACCGTTGTATAACCAAACTTTAAACCATGCACCATTGGTGGTTGTAATGTAACCATAACATAACTATTAACCGCGCCCAACTGCGATCACATGCACATAACCATGGCTAATGTTAAACCCCGCGCGCACATTTGGACCATAGTCCGGTCATATGGTCGCATGTAATGGAACTGCAGGTCGGGGCCAAGCCCCGGCCCGACCCCCCGTCCATTATTACCAAAGTCCGAATTCAAATACAATCAAATACATTCATATGACAAGAATCAACCCATGGTCCAATGGTCGGACGATCGATACGAAGGCGTAGTCGGTGGAAGCGATCCATGGTTCGAACCCGGTTAACACATATAATTTTATATAAACCAACGAACCAATCCTGGGGTGCCACATGGAATCCCTTGACTGGGTCATGTGGCACCTTAAAAACCAACCAAACGATGACACGTGTCAGCTTCTGATTGGTCCACGGGCCTTGCCACTTGTCAAGTCATACTGCCTCGTCACCCTCCACGTCAACTCTGTCGTACGGTCCAGTCATCTGCCACATCACCTGCTGACACATCCTCTTCTATACGCCATTTCATCCAACACGCAGGCTGCTGATGTCATCCCGTGCCACATGTCACCCTTTCAGTGGTGACACGTGTCACCTCGGGATTGGTCCAGCCGTGCACCAAAAAGTCCAAATCTGCCTGACACGTGTCACTCCTTGGAGCCGCCACGTATCCTGTACGGACCTGCCACGTGTCCTATATGGACCTGCCACGTGTCCTATACGAACTTGACACGTGTCCTGTACGAACTTGCCACGTGTCCTATACAGACGGTACGGACTGCACAGTCAACAAAAAAAAAAATTTGCCTGTTTGACTTTTCGGACAGAATGCGATATCTTCTCCCTATGGACTCCGTTTGACAAAGTAGATATACCACCAGAATCAGGAAGACGAGACGGATGCAATGGTGTTGGTTTCGTCAGATTCCGAGCACTTTCATTTTTGAGCATTTTTCATGCCCTGTCAGGCTTCTGAATCCGATTTCGGATCAGGCATCCAAAACTATTCAAGAATAATAAGATAAAAAATATATTATGATTGGATCGCAACAAACAATCCCTAGAATGATGGGAGAAGAAAATCCATCCAATAATGTCGAAGGAACTATTGCAAAAAAAGGGGGTTTTCAGATAAAACCTACTAAATAATGATTTTGTTCTCTTGGAATTGTAGGGGCAGAAATGCCCCTAATATTATTGTTGTCAAAGATTTAATACTAAGAAGAATAAAATCCTCCTGATCCAAGAGACCAAAATGAATGTAGAAGAAGATTCTAAACTAGGGAAAAGTACTTGGAAAAATTATGATGTCATTCTTGAAGACTCTTGAGGGGCCTTTGATGGTTTTTGTACTGTATAGAACAATCAAGAGGTATGTTTAGAATTATTTTTCAAAACCCAAAATTGGATTCTCACAAAATTCAGATCTAGACAACTCAATATTTTTTGTGATCATCAACGTATATATTCCTGTGAATCCATTGGAGAAAGTTAATTGTTGGAGAACTCTTTTAAGTCTTAAAGACACAAAATTCTCTGTTGACTATGTGATTGATGATTTATGGTGGCTTCAATGTCATTAGAAGCAATGTTTAAAAGAAAGGGGGATCCTTTGGTTGGGATCCCTTCCATGAAAAAATGGAGGAATTAATCAAAGAATGGGATTTTCTTGATGTGAAACCACAACGAGGGAAGTTCACTTGGTCCAACATGCGAATTGGGTTGGAGCATATTGCTTCCCATTTATACTACTTCATTGTCCATAGCAATTTCCTCCATCAAAATTGATCCATAAAATCCTTTATCCTCCCTTCCCTTATCTCGGATCATAAACCCATCTCTTTGCACATTCAAGAAATCTTTGACTATGGGACTCTTCCTTTGTGTTTCAATCCCTTATGGCTCAATTACCAAGAGGTGTATGATTTGGTTGAAGCCACTTGGAAATCATGGATCCTCGATACCCCCATTTTTATCTAGGAGCAAAATATCATAAGGGTAAAACACACACTTAAATTATGGGCCAAGAATTCCTTCAATCAATTGGCTAAGGAGAAAGAAGAAATAAAATGTAAACTTGGAAAACTCAAAAAAGAGTTGGAGGATAAACAAATTACAGTTCAGTTGCAAAAATAAGAAATAGAATTCCAAAATCAATATCAAATAGATTTGAGACATGAATAATAGGTTTGGTGTTTAAAATCACGCAGTCTTTGGCTCAATTTTGGCGATAGGAATACATAACTATTTCACAATCAAGCCAAGGAAAGGAAAATCAGGAATAATGTTTCAAGTATTACTTTAGAAGAAGGATCTCAAACATCATATTTTTATTAGTATTAAAGTTGCTGCTAAGAAACATTTTTTTGATCTATATTCCCAACAAGAGTAGGCAAATCCCCTTAGTGTGGAATTTATGCTTGAACACATCCCTGTTATTGTTACAGATGATGATAACATGGCCCTCATCTTGCCCATTACTAAATCTGAAATTTTTGTTTCCATATGGAGCTTGGGGCCGAACAAATCTCTGGGGTCGGACAAATTTTCAATCTCCTTTTATAGGAATTTTTGGGAGTTGATCAAGTACATGTAGATTTTAAACTTGTACAATATTTACTGCAAACAGATTCTCAGTAAAAGAACAGAAAAGATACAATGGAAAATACAAACATTACACCGAGATTTTTCCCCTTGAAACCCAAACTAGGAAAAACCAGCATATTATATATTCATTCATAGTAATACATTGTTTACAATAAAATATACATATAGGAACCAGAGACATCCAAAATCCTAACCCAATGACCTCGATTAGTCAAAAACCCTAATTCCTCAATCGAAAATAGAAAACCATCAGAAAAAACCATGTGCCGAAAAACCACCTAAATATGTGACATGTTTCTCAAGGCAAAAAAAATTTCTTGGGGTCGTTGCCCTTGAACCCCCACATGGGAGCCTTTATCCCCCCCATGCAACATGGACACTACTACTCATGCAAAGAATATAACACATACCCAACATTACGACCTCAAAAGAATGTTGCACTATACTCACCAATCCTACAGATTAGGAGGGAATACCAATTCTCCTTTTTTAGCTTTGGTCCCTAAGGAAGTAAATACCACCTCCTCTGTTAGATTTCATCCCATTTCATAGTGAAAATCATCCTATAAAATTCTTATGAAAATCATAGCCTCCAGGTTAAAAAAAATCTTCCCAAAGTTATTTCCCCCAATCAAGGAGGCTTCATGCATGATAGGAAAATCATGGATAACATTGTATTGGTGCAGAAGGAAATCCATTCCAGTTTTAAATCTAAAGGTAAAGGTATGAATATTAAATCAGATATGGCTAATTCTTTTGATCGTGTTAGACATGACTTTCTTTTTTAGGTTTTACAGTATTTTTGTTTTAGCTCCAATTTTGAAAAATGGGTGTCGTCATGCAAGTGGTCCTTGGATTTCCCCTCTTGTGAATGGGTGTCTGGCAAAAATTTTCCAAGCTAGCAAAGGGATTCAACAAGGATGCCCTCTCTCCTTCCTCCTCTTCATCATTCTAGCTGGAACTTTAAGAAAAAAATTGGATCATGAACGATTAATTGGGAATCTTCTAGGCCTTCAAATAGCTCGAGGAATTAGGAATTTGAATCATTCTCAATTTGTATATGACACTATACCATTGGGGGGTGAATCAATGATTATTTCCTCTTTATTTAAAAATGTGTTGGACTCCTTTCTTGATGCTTCTAGGGGTGTTTTAATAGTAGTAAATGTCAAATTATGGGATAGAATTCAACACCTTAGGATCTGCAAGTGATATCCAAAATTTTCCAATTTCCTCTAACTATCAAATGGACTTCTTTTAGATATCTTGGTATCTCCATCTCTCTAAAAAAATTTCCTTGTAGGATTGGCAGCAAAATGTTGAGAAAATAAATACTAAATTCATCCATTAGGAGACTCAATGGTTAAATCCAATCAGAAGAGTTAGTTTAATCAAAGCAGTCTCGGTGGATCTCCCTCTATATCAATGTTATACCTTATTATCTCCTCGAGGCATAGCCAATCATATTGCTATGAAAATAAGGAAATTTCTCTTGCAAGGGGGGAAATATAATAAAAAAAAGTCCCACCTTGTTAGATAGAATCAAGTCATGTGCTCCAAGGATAGAGGCAGTCTCAGAATAAGAAATCCTAAGCTGGTGAATATAACTATGGAGATGAAACTTTTATGGATAATTGTGACAAGGAAATTGACTTGGTGGAAAAAGGATATTTAAAAAAAATACTTCTTTGAATCCAAACACCGATGTTTAGAGAAACTGCCAAAAGTAGAGAAAGTTTCCCCCATCCTTAAACTCCTTATTTTTGTTGTTCCAGTCATAAGAGAAAAACTGTCATGGATTCCTGGGAATGATAGGAATATCAACCTATGGGAAGACAAAATTCTAGGCAAGAAGTGCCTCTCCATGTGTCAGGAATTGACTCCTTTACAGTAATGGATGGATGGGTGTGGATTCAAAGTTTTACTTAATATATCATCCTAGAATGTTGCTTCTGGAATATGGATGATTTTGAAGTCTCTTCCCCTCACTACCCCCATGACTCCACTAATCAAGTCTCTAATAATCTCTTTGCACAATTGCTCCCCTTATCATAGAGAGCAGGCTAACTCTTGTGGATGGAGAGACTCTAAATTCATGGTTATGAAAGGTTATCTCACCTTGTTAGAGGATTCCATCTCTTTCCCTCAATCTAGCATGTGGAAACACATATGGCACAATGATGGATTACCAAAAGTTAATGTTTTTTGTTGGTTGTTAGCACACATGAAAGTTATTACCTTAGAGAATATAAGAAAGCATGGAATTGCAGGTCCTTCACGTTGTGCCATTTTCCTCAACCATGAGGAAATGATACAACACCTTTTTGTTGATTTTTTTTTTGCGAAGGAATTTTGGACTTTATTTCTTGATGGCCTGATGCACAGATTTAATTGGAATCGATCGTGTTTTGACTTTTAAAAATAGTGGAAGAAGAGATACAAGGGAAGCTTTAGGAAGATAAATCATTTTAAGAGGATTTAAGAAGCCCTCCCTAAGTATGTATGTTGGAGCATATGGATTTCATGTAATAATTGTTTGTCAAGAAGAGGTGAGGTGGCCCATACAAGTATCAGTGAAAGCCCTCTCTTTTCTCTCGGAATATATGCAAAGTTTTTTAGATCGGAAAGACCAATTGTTATATAAGTGTGAACAACAATGGATTAATAAAATCAGGTTGGATTATATTTCCTTATCCAAATGTCTGATGTTCTTCTTCCTAAATGGGCTATCAGGTTAGCAGATCAATAATTTAAGGAGTGGATCTCCCATTAACACTCAATTTTTATTTTCTCTGATGGGGCCTCTTCAAATAACCCAAGGGTTTCAGGCACAGGGGTGGGGATTATCCATGATCCCAGAGGAAATACAGTTGCATATTTTTCTTAGGGCCTTGAAAAAGTCTCAAATAATTATGTTGAAGCCTATGCCCTTTGGGAAGGCATCTAAATCACAATAGGGATGGGCATTCAAAATATAACAATTCTAGGTGACTCTATGATCGTGATCAGGGAGATCATCAAAAGTATTGTCACTGGAAATAATGTTTTCATAAGTGTTATGTCACATTCCCTAGTGCTTCTATATGACTTTTCAAGATATAAATTTTTCCATGTCAAGTGAGATTTAAATCATGAGGCGGATCGCTAGGAAAAGGTTGGAACTAGCTTAGTGGGGGGTGAACTTATTGTTAACATGGATAAAGGACGGCTCCCTATTCCATAAATGTTATGAAAAAATCATTAAACATGCATGACAAATGGTTGGTCTATGAATTAATTTGGCATGAAAACGGAAAATTCACGCATATGCAGGGATATGAGATTGAAGGGCAAATTCATTTTAACTTGTGGGGTTTTGGGTTATATCATGGAATGGCTCTATCCATGAAAAAAAAAGGCGTTGAAGAAAGGGGTTGTATCCTATGGATTTTCTCTGGGGTCTTTATTCACTGGAGGCATTCAAATTTTCTCGACGATCTTCCATTGTTGGATTTGACTCCTCTTCCGAAATATTCTTCTCTAGTTGTCAGGTTATCTCCTTTAGTTTTATCTTATCTCAAAAATAAGTTTTTTATTATTTCAAGCTTCCAAGTTGGAATTCTTTCTCTCCCTTCTGGTTTTGTCTTATTCTATGGTGGGTCTGTGTAACACAACCAAACCCTTAGGTATCCTTTTAAGGGATGGGGTATAATAATTTCGGTTTTCTCAATCATCTCGAATCCATGAAACTAGGATTACATCACCTTTGATTTGATGAGGGTTTTCCAATGACTATAAATTTGTCCAGATATGAGTTCTGGAATGCAAGTTATGGTCCTTTTAGGCCTTTACCGACTAGGGTTTTTCATCGCTATGTGGCACCCACGTGGTTCCCTATCACCTGGAATGCCACCTCAGCATATCATACAAAGACTCGCTCAACCAGAGGTCGATGCCTGTCTAGCTCTTATCGGCTTATTAACTTAATTAAATATGTCAAAGGAGCACTTAGAATTATTAAGTTAAGACTCCCAAATGTTGAAGCTGTAGAGAGGGTCCCACTTGTATTATGCCTTTACACAAATACAAGTAATTACATTACCCCACAATATAATTAATTATGTTTAATGTTTATTATAACATTGGAGTACGAGAAGGTAGGATCAGGCCTTCGACCCTTTTAACTTGTTCGTTCTATCACCCAAAACATCTAGAGTCCCGAAGCTCCAAACACCTGGAGAGTTCGCACTTACATGTGAATGCTCATTAAATACTGGAATAGGGACAAGTAGGTCCGGTCCTTCGTCCAATTTATCCCAAGCGTTCAATCACTCAAAACACTCTGGAGTCCTGAATTTCTGAACTCCCGTCAATCATTAGATCAAGCGGCCATGATCCAGGAGGAAGACATTTGGTAGAAGACAATGGTGACACATGGCCCAATAAACTAGTGACACATGTCAAGGTCCATTTGACACATAAGGTCTGTGAAAGTCACAAATCAGGGTGACACGTGGCACACCTACTATGGGTCCACATCACCCTAGGTGACGTCAGCATGACATGCCACTTCGGCCTTCGACACTTCGGCGATATTCTCATTCACCAACATGTTGAACCTCCTAGAGTAGGAATTCACTGGAGTGTTTTAAGTTATCCTTTCACCAGTTGATAGGACAATCAAGAGAAGTTCCCAATGTATTCCCCAGATCAATGGCTCATGTTAACTCGCGAGCTTGACGTTCGGGGTTTCATGTTGTTTAACACCTTCTCTCTCCTGGACTAGGTCAATGCCGAATGACCACGACATAGATACAACAGTCAAGGGATATCCTAAATAACCTCATATCTACGACTCGTGTTACTTCACGACCGAGAAGTGGATCATGGTTAAAAAAGGGGATGAATCCCACGATAACGGGTAAATGAATGTCAACTTTCGATCCACCATCAAGCTATCGAGTCAATAGGATATATGTGGCACATTTAGTACACTCCAATTTTCATTTACCTCGAAGCTTCAGACTCCAGGAATCCCGAATGACTTAGCTCCTTTTTTAGTATAGCAGAGGGTTCCAAGGTCTTGGTCCTATGGAAAATTTTCAAGCTCCTGAGGATACACTCCTTACTCTTAGAAAAAATATGGTTAAGGTCATGGACATGAGCTCATGGTCACTTGGATGAATGGTTTGAAGGAAGCACCCTTCGTCTATAGAGCTCAAATTCAACAACAGGAAAGGTAATTCAAGGAAATCAACAAGACTGAGGTAGTCCCTTAGAGTCTATCTCGACTCTATGTCTATGGATTTGGTCCTTGAGAAATCCCTTGAGGATTTTCCCAACCAACACAAGGGCCACAGTCTTATGTCCCCAAATCAAGTTAAAGAGACCATTGCTAGGAGTTCTCCTTTCTCTTGAAACCATCATTGCATCATTTTACACATTTACCTTTGTTTATATACCTCTATTCTTCATGTACACAAAAAGCACAGATGGTGGTTTACTTTCTTTGTCCTAGAGTATTACAAGGTAATTCTATTCAACTGTGCAAGCCATGCGCTAAACTTGATCCTACCAACACCCAAAAGAAAGAGTTTGTAGTTGAAAACAAGCATTCAATCATGCATTTCATTTCTATTACACGGGTGTTGAGGAAAAGATATGAATTGATCTTACTCAAGCATTTTCAAACTTTACTTGGCTAAAGTAAAGTAGGCAGGAATATCACCCTATATTTATAGCCAACAAAATATATATCCTAACTCACAAATATTAATTACAAGTTCTTAGGCTAGTCTTTTATCAACAAAAAGCCTGCTGGAAATTCACTTCTTATATATTTTTATGAACATATCAGTTGCTGAAATAAATGTAAGAACAGAAGTGAATACACCAAGATGATAATCAAGACAATTGAGACATAAAGAAATCCTTTATTCCATTCCAATTCACCAAAGAGTCATTTTCTTTACAAAATCTTATACAGAAATCTTAGACCAAAGTCAAACTTAGACATCCCTGATGGAACATACAAAAGGACCTATGACATAAAACCAAAACTGAACTCTAAAAGCTGGATCATATTTCCACAAATTTATGCCCACTCGACTCTGCACAATAGCCTTTGTCATTTATGAAAACTAATTCACAAACAAGCAAGTCTACATAGACTATCAAAGATAGATTAACACCTCTGAAGAACAAGTGTCTGAATGATTTGATTCAACCCTGAATATTGTTGTCTACAATAAGACCCTACTATCATAAAAGAGAATTAGGCTATGATGAATATATGAATGAATAAAACTAAATTATCTCAACACAAACTCAAAGAGAAAACCTTATCATGCTTCTGCTTCTCTCCTCCTCATAACATAAAAAAAAATGAACAGATCTGCTCAAGGGGGTCCCACCTACTAGCATTATTTAGTTTTATAATAATAGGCTTTAGCAACACTTTGCGGGCGAAAATACATTGACGTTTTCAATTGTCAACAAATTGGCAACTCCACAGGGAAATTTGTTTTTAATAGATTAGAATTAGAACTCATGGTTTCATAGACCAAGAATAGTAATCTCAAGAAGACGTAACTCGAATGATTATGCAATAGGGGGAAGTGAGTGGATTTAATGGAAAGACGACCAGGAACTTGGGAATAACTTATGAAAAATGTTAAGTATGAGGATTTTTTACCACTGTATGCATAATCCATTGACCAAAATTTGCTCTTTAACCTCTAAGGAGGAAAATTTCCATATTTTCTCTTACACTCTCAATGGGTGAATAAATGGCGAGAGGAAGTGAGAGATAACAAATTCTTTATAAGACAGCAATGGAAATGTATGGCAATTTCAAGGGTCCTTCAGAGATGACATCATAACAGCTATGTAAGCTTGATTGTTATTGACTACCAATGCTTGCAGGAGTGTCACTATGGAAAATATGATCCAACATCTTATTCTCCACTGAAACCAAAAGATGACCCAAAACAAAGCTCAAAAGAGTGAATTTGCAAAATTTTTAAAAGGCAAAAATAAAGTGACAGAAAAAAAAAAAAAAGGCACNNNNAAAAAAAAAAAAAGGCAATAGAAAATACTTCAAACAGAAAACAACTATTGTAAGAAAAATAAAAACGAAAATCAGAAAACAGAGCTAGGCTATTAAAATACAAGAATTCCAGACAGCGTAGAGCTTTTCACGTTGGTTCCACATAATGCTTTAAGTGAGAACCATTAGTGTTGTATGAAAATAATCGCTCCTGCAAATCTTTTAGAATATAAGAATTTGTACCTAAGACAAAAGTGATTTTGAAAGGACCCAACCATAATTTATGAAATTTTGAATGTCTTCCCCTATAAGCGTGAGTCGAATCCCATAGAAGGACTTTTTCATTGACCTTAAACTTGACAATTTTGACACTCTTGTTGAAATATTTCTTAACGGTCTGTTGTCTCCTTTTAATATTATCCAAAGCAAACATTCTTTGTTCTTCCAAGGCTAGTAATGCATTTACTCTTTGTGGAACATCTGAAGAATTTAATTCTTCGGTATGTAGCATCAACCTTAAGGAAGAAAGTTCCAGCTCGGTTGGCAAGAGTGCTTCTTGACCATAAACCAACTGAAAGGGGGTACAACCAGTACTTACTTTAGCGGTAGTCTAATCTTCCCAGAGGGCATAAGTGAGGAGAGTGTGCCACTGGCGAGGTTTGTCCTCGATGATCCTTTTGACGATCCTTACCAGATTTTTATTAGTGGGCTCACCTTGCCTGTTTGCTTGGGGATAATAAGTTGATGACGTGAAATGTTTAACCCCCAATTTGGCTAGAAACTGAGTCAGCTTAGCAGAAATGAAAGAGGGACCGTTGTCTGTAATAAGTTCCAATGGAAGACCAAATATGGAAAAAATATTATTTTCAAAGAAAGAAATTACTTGATCGTCTGTGGAATGTTTAAGTGGGACAGCTTCGGCCCATTTAGTAAAATAGTCTATGGCTATCAAGATGAAAACTTTCCCAACTGAAGAAGGAGGGTTAATAGGACCAATAAAATCCAATCCCCACTTTGAAAAGGGAAAATCTGGCAAGACAGGTTGTAATGGCATGGCTGAAATGTGTTCTTTCCTAGAAAATTTTTGGCATTTGTCGCAAGACCTCGAAAAAACATAAGAGTTGTGAAAGATCGAAGGCCAATAATATCGCTTCCTAATAATTTTGAAAGCAGTGGTCTTTGCAGAAAAATGACCTCCTACATGAATGACAGAACTTGAAGAGTCGTGGGCTTCCTGCAACAATTTATGTGTGTCTTCATTGTTTACATAGCGAAGTAACACACCATCAGCAGATCTCTGAAATAACAAGTCTCCTATAATGACATATCTTGCAGATTCAAGACAAAGTATTCTCCTTTGATGAGTGTCTAAGTTGTCTAGACATCTTTGGTTTTGTAAATAATAAACCAAATTTTTGTACCAAGTATGTTCAAACACAGGGAGGGTTTGATCATCAATGTAAAAGAGGGCCGAAAGGGAACTATCTTCTTCATCAACTTCTTCACCATTCTCAACATGCTAAGCCAAGTGAAAGGCTAGGTCACATCCCTTGATAGTGGTAGAAGTCAGGATATTTAAATCATGCTCCTAGATCTTGGCAAGCCAATGTGCAAGTTTTCCTGAAAGATAAGTATGTGAGAGAAGAAAATTAACAACAGGTAAAGGGACTTTTACCGACGTATGCTTACCTAAGATATAGTGGAAAAACTTTTCAACAGCTTTAACAAGAGAAAAAGTGTGTTTCTCAATAAAAGAGTATTTAAATTCATCATCAGACAAACTTTGACTCATGTAAGCCACTAGTTTTTCATTTCCTTGACCATCATCTTGCAGAAGGACAACAGAAACTACCTCCCCAGTGGCAATAGTATAAATCGTGAAATCCTTCTCAAAATACGGCTTCGCCAAAACTGGTGCTGAGTTGATTGTTGGATAATTCCATTCAGAATACTTGACTGGAAAGATAATTCCAGCCTTCAAAAGTTTTTCCAACTTCTTTCGAATGGTTGCTTCTAACGCAGGTTTGATAGGTCTTTGTCTTTTCCTAACTAGTTGTATGCCTTCCTAGATGGGAATGGCGTGTTGTATAAACCCAGGATAAAAAACACGAAGATCCTCATAAGACCAAGCAAAAACATCTCAAAATTCACCAAGCAACTTGGAAAACTTTTCCTTCTCTTCATCTGAAAATTTGGCACCTATTTTAACGTTCTTTGGAGTCTCGGGTGTCCCAAGGTTCAAGGATATGGTTTCACCCACCTTCCTTTTCAACTCTTCTTCTTTTTGTTTCTCCTTTTTGACTACATCACTAGAAGAAAATGAACTCTCTAGAGGAGTCAAGCCTTTAGGAATCCTGTTATCTTCTATGGATATAATTTCCTTAGGCTTAAAAGGTTAATTTTGGATAAAAGCACAAATGCTCTCATCATTAGGGAATACCTACCAAGATTGTACATTTTCGGGAATATGTGGACGATATAAGGATTGCAAGGTACAATTAGGTACGTGCGGGAGAAGTTGTCGAGTAGGAGAAGCTGCAAAAACAACTAACCGATCATCCATGGAGTTTAGTTCCCTCTTTATGTGAGTGATATTGAAAGACAATAGGTTCGAGATAAGATCCCAAACTATTTGGGTGTACCGTTTCATCAATTTGTTGCTAGGGGAATAAATATTACGTATGAGGTTGACAACAAGCTCGAAATCCCCAAAAACTTATAGGTGACCACAACCAAGATTATATGTGTTTTCAATGCCTAATAACAGGGCTTCAAATTCAGTGATGTTTTTTGTGCAATCAAACTCCAGCCTATAAGAAAAGTTATGGATTTTTCCGATAGGAGAAATTAAGACAACACCAACTCCATTACCCTCATTTGAGCATGAACCATCAAAGTGCATGTGCCACATACCATCATCTAAATTGATTTGTTACAAAGGAATATTATCCTCCTCAGCAAAGATGGAGTATACTCGTAGTCCCTCTTCGAGATAGTTTACGTTAGGTTGTGGGATACTCTCGATATAAGGGGATATCATTCCTTCTCTAAGAACTATAATGTTTTTGTCGTTCCAAGGAATGGATAAATGTGTTCCATCGAGTGAGAGGTATCCACCTGTTAAGGCTTGCTAATCTCTTCCCAAAATAATTGAGTAATTTCTTACAGGCATATCAATCACCTGAATGCTGAGAGTCGTCCTTATTTCGGGGTGAGCGCACAAAACTAAGGTCACATCTTTAATCTCACCTATGGTATTTTTTTGAAGACTATTATAGGAAAGCATGCTTCTAGCATTTTCGTTTGTACAAGATAAGCCTATCTCTTCCATAATAATCTTCGACATGACACTTGGGCCTGTACCACCATCAATGAGGCAACAATGGGTGATTTTATCCATAATCTTTACAGAAATATAAAAAAGGGGTATTTTTTATAGGGTATCTAAAGTTATGTACACCCACTTTATTTACAGAAGAATCCTCTTCGCTTACCTCTTCAGAAAGATTGGCTACAACAGAAGCCATTCCTTCCATGAATTTTTTCAGATGCATATTTTGTTCAGGGATGAAAACCATGTCTAGGAGGGTTTCATATGCTTTGATGTTAGCCAATTGATTCAAGATTTTGTATTTGGAAGGGTGACTCTCAGGAATTTTAGGAACCTGGGGCGCAGCAGCGGTTGAGGATGAGCTCAGGCTCGAAGAACTGCGAGGAGGGTCAAACTTGCCTTTTGGGGCATAGCCTTTGTTTCTGGTATTGATAACAATGACATCTTCTGGGTTGAAAAAATCTAGGACAACGATAGTGGTTTCTGGTATTTTACCAAAGATCTTGTCTCTAGAACTCTTCCTTACCTCACACGTGGTTTCTTCATGGTGTTCCTCACAAAATTTACACGAACTCCTAGGAAGGATATCTTGGGGCTGAAAAATATTTTCAACCGGACTTCTAAAAGGAGGGGCAGAAGAGGATGAAGTTCTAGGGGTGAGAGGGGAGACAATACCCTTCTGCTCAAATGTTATCATATGATTATTCATATCTTGTACTAGCTGTAAGAGAGAGGACATGTATGTATGTCTAACCGATTCTCCCTGAGGTAGACCAGTTCATTCAAGATGTTCTTCGTACTCTGAATAAGTGTGCAGAGAGGAGCCAAGATTATCAATGGATTTTTCTTCAAGCCTATGATGGTAAGGAGAAGGAAATGCATTGTAGTAATGCATGAAGGGGACTTGGTTCTGAGGGCGGATAAGTTCGGGGATTTGATTATACAACTTGGTGAAATGCAAGTTGAAAGACCTTATGGTCTCACCATCTTTGTAAGTGATGTTATTGTACTCCCTTAACTTCTCAGCAGGGATTTTGGATTGCACGTAAGTGGATCTAAACCAGTATATTAATTCCTCCCAGGTAGACAAGATCTTAGGAGGAAGGTCAAAAAAATCGGCCACAACCTTCCCTTCCAAGGAATTGACGAATAGGCGCATGCAAGTATCGTTGTTGTTGGCCCCTATGTTATGACAAGCATTAGAAAATGCCACTAGGTGTTCATTGGTACTAACAGTGTTGTTTCTTGAAAACCTAGGCAAATTATCTTTAAACTTTGGAAGTGGGCGAGTAGCAGGAGCTAGGTTAAGAGGAGACGACACATGCCATGGTGTAGTTGTGGCATCTTCTTTGAACTGAAAATTTTCATACTTCTTGATAACTTTGGCGGGGTTTGTAGTAGATTCAACAAGGACATGATGGTTGTACAAGCTACCAATCATCGATGACGATGAAGATTAGGAAGATGGAGCACTTCCTATGCCACCAGAACCACCACTAGATGTCATCTTGTAGATGATAGATGAGGGAAAGAAAGACAAGCTGGATGAATCAGATAAAGTCCTCCTTAGAGCACTTTGTTGGCAGATAACACAATGTTTATCCTTCCTATTTCAAAAATAGGACTGATTTCGGGTGACAAGCCTCTTCTTCTTCTAGAATCAAGAGAATCAAAGGACGTGAAAAAATAGCCAAAATTTGAAGGAAAAAAAGGTTACTATTGATTTCGAGGTTGCCTACATCTAGATTCCAACTATTCTTGAGCACTAATATCTCGTTCAATTGCTGCCCAAGAACGGTTAAGCTCAGCACGAGTCCTAGCAGTGTCTAAAATAGTATGAAACAAGTTTAAATAAATGTTGGTCTGGTCTTGGAGACCGGGCTCAAGATTGGGCTGCCTTACAACAGGAACAATCATTAAAAGAAAAACAATCAAAGAATCAAAATAAAAAAAAGAAAGATGTATCGATGAAAATAGAGTATAAAATTTAACCAGAGAGATATCGAAGATCTCCCTAGTATGGTCTCCAAATAAATGTTGAGGAAAAGATATGAATTGATATTACTCAAGCATTTTCAGACTTTACTTGGCTAAAGTAAATTAGACAGGAATATCACCCTATATTTATAGCCAACAAAATATATATCCTAACTCACAAGTATTAATTACAAGTGCTTAGGCTAGTCTTTTATCAACAAAATCTTGTTGGAAATTCACTTTTTATATATTTTTCTGAACATATCAGTTGTTGAAATAAATGTAAGAACAAAAGTGAAGACACCAAGATGAAAATCAAGACAATTGAGATATAAGGAAATCCTTTATTCCATTCCAATTCACCAAAGAGTCATTTTATTTATAAAATCTCATACAGAAATCTTGGACCAAATTCAAACTTAGACATCCCCGATGGAACGTACAAAAGGACCTCTGATAGAAAACCAAAACTGAACTCTAAAAGTTGGATCATATTGTTGCCCACTCGAATCTGCACAATAGCCTTTGTCAGTTATGAAAATTAATTCACAAACAGAGAAGTCGACACATACTATCAAAGATAGATCAACACCTTTGAAGAAAAAGTGTTTGAATGATTTGATTCAACCCTGAATATTGATGTCTACAATAAGACCCTGCTATCATAAAACAGAATCAGTCTATGATGAATATCTGAATGAATGAAAACTGAAATATCTCAACACAAACTCAAAGAGAAAACCTTAGCATACTTCTTCTTCTCTCCTCCTCATAACATAAAAAAAAATGAACATCTGCTCAAGGGGGTCCCACCTACTAACATTATTTAGTTTTATAATAATAGGCTTTAGCAACACTTTGTAGGCGAAAATACGTTGACGTTTTCAATTGTCAACACGAGGAATATGAAATAATTATCTATTACAAGTTGCATCCAACCAACTGACTGTGGGTGTTTTCCTTTCCACCCAACCATAGGCTCAAAGGAATTCACTCTTAGCACTCTGTCCACCCCCATGCCAAGCCATGATATCACTAGGGAAACTTCTCTGTGTTCCTTAGGTCTTCTACAAATTCTTAGGGATCCTATCTCTATCACAACCTCTGCGAGGTTTATCATATGCTTCCTCAACATCAAGCTTGTGGCCTTCTTTCTCTGGCTAAAGATGGATCTTTGGTCTATTAAACCAACAACATACAATTTATTTGTCTTCAAAACTCCACTTGTTTGGAAATAATAGAAGTCTCCCTTCTTCCCCAATGAGCTCAGGGCCTCCACGGGGTTTATCAGATGCCTTCCCAGTTGGATTTCCTCTATGCAAGAGAATCCCTTCACAACTATAATGTCCCTTGATGCCCTCTCTTTCCAACACCAGTTTCTTTCTAGCCATCACCAAGCCTGCGACCCTCTTTTTCTCTAGTTTGGGATTTCTGTCTTCTATTCTCTAGTTCAGGACTCTTCCATGATTTCCCTAATCTTTCTATTGCACGTGCTTGTGCATTCTTTTCAGCAATTCTCTTCCTCAGAGACTAAACTCCTCCTATGTTTCTCCCTGTAGTGATAACAACTTCTTCTTTCAATTATTCTTCTAAACTAGAGAGCCTCACACACTCTCCTCTTTCTCTAGTGTTTTTCTTCTCTTATCATATCCAGGTCGCATGCCCCCCTGTGCGAATGGTCTCCTTTACGTCTACCTTCATGTGTATTCTTGCACACCTTTTTCTTCCCTAGGAAGGTTCTGGACATGTCCTATTCCTTTTGTCATACGCAACTCGGGTCAATATGGGCATGTAGGAAACTGCACTCTATGGTACTTCGGGCTGACAGTTTTTTGTCTCCTCGGCCAGACCCTCCATGTTTCCATTCATTGGGGTAGTTGATTTTTCAACCACCGGTCACTAGTACATATGAGAAAATTTGCGACGGTTTTTCTTTGATATTGCCACACTTATCCGTCGCAATTTCCATGAAAGCCAGGATTTTTTTTCGTCGGAATAATTTCATCGCTATATCCAGGATCCAGGTGTTCGTGGAAACATCGACGAAAATAGCTCTCCACTTGTCACCACCTTCAATATCGGTTAACCCTATGCATCGTCGCAATTACGATGAAATATGAAATAACAATGAAGAAATGTGGTAATTACAAAGAAACTTCGTCGCAATTGGGACGAAAAGTTATGCCAAGCCAATAACTTACGACGCACATGTTGTATATGCGACGAATATTCGTGGCAAATGTCGACGAACTTGTGTCAATATTGCCACGATGAATTTAGGTTTTAAAAAAAAAAATTACATCAAATATGGTATACCATATTGTATGCCATATTTCAATGTAATATGGTAATGCCATATTACATTGTAATATGGCATTACTATTACATTGTAATATTCTAATATTCTAATATATTGTAATATATATATCCCCTACAAATAATCAAGGCACTAATCAACCAAATATTGTAAGAATGTGTTATCATGAAGTTGGATTAGAAGTAAGGATACCAATATGACAATA
>CBVK0100184678.1:845-18995 GCA_900067695.1 Picea abies
CTATGCTCGAAGAGACCGGAATTAACTGCATGCGTGCGAAGGTGGTGGGATTACCACCGCCACGCATTGTATTAATGACTGAGTACAGTGTTATTAAAATCATAATCGTTTATACCATGCGTATCGGCCAACAAATAGGTGTATAATCATATTAACGTGCCAGTCACCCGAAGAAGAACCAACACCATACGTTATACTCATGCCAAGTGTACAGTTCAATCCAACACCATATCCAACATCCATCATGTCAATCAATCGTTTTACACCAAGGTTTAAATTTAATCGATGCCAATACATAGTTTGGAACTATGAATCA
This sequence comes from Picea abies, assembly GCA_900067695.1. Lineage (NCBI taxonomy): Eukaryota > Viridiplantae > Streptophyta > Pinopsida > Pinales > Pinaceae > Picea > Picea abies. The sequence goes on from CBVK0100184678.1 coordinate 1,162, forward strand.
TTCAATGTAATATTAACTTACCAAACAATATACCAAGCATCGGTTTGTAAATTAAAGTCCAATATGATTAATCCATGCGCCTTTGAACCATTGCTATTTCTTGAATTGACTTTATAAACTTACCAATGTATTCGTTGCACATTCAAATGTTTGCATTCCAAAGTCTTTAGAACATTATAATCCAAAATTTCTCATATAATAACTGAGTGAAGAGCCCATAGCAATAAGAATCAAAGCAATAAGACCAAATCCATCATAACTTTTATAAGATCAGAATAAAACCAATAAATTTTTATGCTCAAAGGCTTAGCAATCAAACATATCCAAATGCGCAATCAAGGTAAGAGTATGCTCAAGGACATAAGTTCGAGAAAATATTTAGCAGTCATGTGATAAACCAATGGTCAAGTGTCTTTTGGAGAAATTGATAAAAGACGACTACAGTCCAAACGATGAAAGAAGTATTTTCACACTTACAGTTGTGAAAATCAAATCGAGACCAAATTGCAATTGTCTCAAAAATGAGACAAATGTCTAGAAGCACAATGCGACAATGATTTGTCATTAACGAGACAAGGGGTGTAGGCAGCATTTTTTTAAGAGCAATTAAAAAAATGATTGGCTTCCAACACTGCGTCATCAGTTTAGCAAGCCCCTGACCTTTGATCAACTTTGTAGGATTTATATCAAGATCATACTCTAACAAGACAACTATACATTTGCCTCTTTTTTCTTCAGGATCGGATTGAGTTAAGATGTCTTTCACATAATTGTTGGGAACATAAGCAACAACATGAGAATGTAAGATATAAATTCTGAATTCTTTGAGGGATTTTACTAGTGCATATGTTTGCTTCTCCATGATGTCATAATTCAATGGAGAGTCTCTCAAAGTTTTGTTGTAATAGGCTATGGGCATTTCAAATTTTGTATCAAGACACCAACAATATTTTGTTTTGATGCAAAAGAGAATAAGATGAAATCCTTTTCATAATATGGATTGGCCAATACTGATTCCTTAGTCAATGCCACTTTTATATTCTCAAAGGATCTCCTAGATTCTGGAGTCCACTTTATATCACTTCCTTTTATGAGCATGTTGGTAATGTACTTTATGATTTCAGTTGGATTGGGGATAAATCTCCTTAGAAAGTTTACTCTTCCAAGAAAGGATTGCACCTCCTTTTTGCTCCTAGGTGTGTCAATTTTCAGAATTGAAACCACTCTGTTGGGATCTATCTTTATTGCTTGTTTAGAAATGATATGACCATGTAGTTTCCCCTCTTGCATTCCAAAGTTAGATTTCTTGGGATTTAATGAAATGCCAAATTTCCTACAGTTATGAAAAACCCTTTTCAAATGTTTTAGATGCTCATCGTCAAAATCTAAAAACACAGTAATACCATCTAAATAAATGACAATGAACTTATATTTCTCATCAACAAAATCTATGCCCATATCCCCTTGGAAAGTTTCCCCTGCATTCATGAGCCCAAAAGGCATCTTGGCATACATGAATGTACCCTAGGGTGTTGTGAAAGTTGTATTCTCTTGATCATTAGGATACACCATGATTTGGTTGTATCCAGAAAAAGCCATCAAGCATTGACATTTTTTGTGATCCAACCACTTTCTGTAGAATGTAATCCATCTTGGGAAGAGGATAATTGTCTTTGAGGGAAACCTTCTTTAGATTTTGAAAGTCTACACACAACCTGATTTCACCACTTTTCTTTTTGATAGGAACTTAGTCATTTAGAGGATCTTAATGACACTATAATCTTAGCATCAAACAACTTTCTTACCTCTTTCTTAATTAATGGAAACAACAAAGGATTAATCCTTCTCAATTTTCGTTTGAAAGATTTGTGATCATTTTTTATTAGAATTACATGTTGAATCATCTTAGTGTCATAAACCTTCAAATCCTCATAGCTCCATGAAAAAACATCCGGGAAATCCTTCATTAGGCTAATATATCTATGGACTGAGTGTCTTGGATAGTTTGATTATTTTGGGATCTTTTTGAGTGCCAATGTTACAATCCTCTATGTATTCATTATTTGCAGTGACCTTGGGATTTCTTGCCACATCGTTATTGTCAAAAAGTTTTTCCAATAGGACCAAACCCTGGGGAATGATATTATTTTTGAGATGAACAATATCTCTACCAAAACTCTGATTTAGGAAACAACCATCATTTGAGAACATGAATGCATCCTCTTCTTGATCACAACAATTTTCATCATCAATATTTGAGTTGACAAATTCATCAATCATTTGAAGAAATATTACCACTTTCTTTTCAACCTAAAAAATATGCCAATAATTGATGTTGTTAAGTACTGTTGGTCTGTGCTTGACTTCAATTTCATATTTTCTATTAGGAAAAATAGGAATCTTGAAAAGAAAGGCTGAAGTGGCTAAGGCATCAACAATTAGATTTTGTCCTCTTGGAATCACTGAGAGGTTATATTCTGTAAAAATTTCAAGTAATTCAAGAACTATATTTCTATATTCCCTTAACCTAGGATCTTTGATTGATAAATTACCTTAACCTGATTTATGACAAGCTCATAATCCCCATGTACAACTATTCTTTTTGCACCCAATTCGTTCAAAGTGTTCAATCCCAAAATCAATGCCTCATATTTAGCCATGTTGTTTGTGCATTCAAAAGAAAATTTGTACGAACAAAGTTTTGAACCTGTTCTAGGAGGAATTATCCAAACACTTGCTCCAACTCCCTCTTTGCTAGCAACTCCATCAAAATTCATATTCCACATTTCATCATTTTCTCTATTTTGTTGGTCTAAAATTTTCCCTGCTTGATGATCAACCTCACCTTCCACATGAAATTCAACAGTCTTTGGCTCTTCTTCTTCAAAGCACAGGTCATTGTAGAAAATCGAAGTACCAACCTCAGTATCAACAGAATAAATAGGATGATTTTTTTGGTTTGCCTTTGATACTCACCATGTACTTCAACAATACTTCCTTGTACAATCTCCTTTCTTGGCCAAACACTGGTATAGTTGCATAGGAAATATCCATCTGTAGAATACCTTTCAATTTTGTAGCCCATGATATTGACAAAAACATGCCAAAATTTGGAGGGATGTCAGCAACAACCACATCCATGATCATATTCTTTGATGGAATTTGAGATAGAGACACAACCATATATTTGATTAAACCCAAACATTTTACCTTCCTTGAATCAAAACAAGAAAAAATCTTTGTAAGGCCTAGTGATGTCCAAGCCTAGTTCATCCATGATTACTTTTGGAATAAAATTATGAGATGCTTATGAATCTAGCATTGCATTATGTAAGGTCATATCATGAACTTTAAGGCTAACATAGAAATGAGGTATATCGCCATCATCACCAGTTTCTTCCACCCGAGGACCAAATAAGATTGCAGGGTGATCATCTTGCACATTCAAAGTGTCAGATGCTTCTTCCATTTTCAACATTTTAATGATTTGGCTTCTATATTCACCATTCCTTATCAATTCATTGAAAGGAACACAATTTTTTATTTTTTCCATTTCACTTTCAAAATTAAAAGGAGACTGGGTTTTTTCTACCTCTTTGATGACCACATCCCTTTTTGTCTATGGTGCCTTCTTTGGGGGATATTATTTTTGTTTTCCTTTCTCCAAAATAATTATGTAAATGAGAATTTTGATGAATCTATTGAAGACAACATACATTGTTGTGGTGGTGTTGAAACATATGTGTTCCTAACTAAAGAAGAACATGATCAATTTATGGATGCAAATGATAAGTTTATGCAGGAAAAAGATGAAATATTGTCAATGGAAACAAAAGAGTAAAAGAATGGGTTTCAAAATTCCATCATGCAGTTTCAGAAGCAATACAATCTCAAAGGTAAAAAGGTGTCTGCAAACCAACCAAAAGGGAATCCTACAAAGGATCCTCAAGTCAATTTCCCTTGTTCAAGTCAGCCTAAGAAAGACAGTTCTGCAAGGGAGGTATTGGAGATCACAACTTGCTGATCACCTTGATTTTTTTGTTCTCTCTGTCTAATCTGTGGAATTGGTGCTCTTTGGACATTAGGATTTCTGTGTTGAAAATCAACTTAGTCTATGATGGAAGGTTTATTTTCTAAAGATAGCTTTTCCACCAACCTTTCCTTAGTTTTCACCATTAAATCAAATTCTTCATCTGATGTTTTGGAAGCTGAGGTTTGAGCTTCTCCTTGAACCTTTTTCATATCAATATTAGGATTATGATTAATATTTCTTGATTCCATCAGATTCACTTCCAATTCAATTGCATCATTCATCATGTCATCTAGCGTGGTAGATCTCCTTTCCTTCAACAACAAGGGAAAATCATTATCAAAAGAGTCAGCACAACGAAGTTGGGAAGCTCTAGGAGGGGGTTTAACTTTAGTTGGGATTGAATTGTAAGCCCTCATGAATCTGGTTTTAAATTCATGTACTGTCTCATTGGGTGATATCTTTATGTTATTTTACTAAGTCAACAGTTGAAGAGTATGTTTCTTATCACCCCATCTTGCAAGAAAAATGGTTTCAAATGCTGCAAAGTTAGGGATGCTTGTTTTTGGAAGAGATTTAAATCATTTTCTGACTTCACCTAAGAGAATTTGTGAAAATAGTATCACTTTAACATCCTCATCATCTACCTCCTCCAAGTCAACAAAATCATTAAGCCAATATAAGTGTTTCTAAGCTGAAACACTCTCTTCTGCATCATATGACTTAATTATTTGAATATAATTTTGAGGTAGATCATGCAATTGAGAAGGTAAGACAAGGGGAGAAAAACTTGTTGCCATGGATCTAGGAGGATTTTGGACCGGCTGAACAATCTGACTGGGAATGAAAACAATTTGATTGGGGAAAATAGAAATCAAAGATTGAAATTTCTTTTCATCAAACATAACTTCTTTCAAGTTAGATTCTGATTATATCTAAACAAAGTTTGTTCAAATTTTATGTCAAAATAAAGGTCATCAATACTTTTCACTCCATCTTTAGGAAATGATAGATTTCTGTCCAAAAAAATACCCGAGTCAACTACCCTTTCTTTTCTTTTATGTAAGAGTTTCTCAGGATCAAACACAAATGCTATAGGTTTTGGATCTGGTTTTCTCCCAATGTAAATCTTATTTGGAGCCAAGATTTCTTAATAAAATTACTTTTTTTCTATTGATCTTATAAAATGAAGTATTTAGGGTAATTTTTTTTTCAACCGATAAAATGTCCGATTCACTGTTACCCTCAGGAATGAAATCTGAAATTCTAAGTCGTTCTTTCCCAGGGAAAATTTCACTTTTCGTCGCCGACAACGACGCCAAAATTTTAGTACTAAGTAAATATCCTAGGCTGAGGAGGAAACTCACAAAGGTAACCAGAGAACTACTTTAGAATTGAAACTAGCCTTTCAGTTCTGAGAGGGATCTCTCTTGTCACTTGGTCTCTAAAGATGGATTTTCTTTGGGGAACAATGGCTAGATTTTGAATAGGTGAAATTATTTTATGGGGTTTGCTGGCAAGATGAAATGAATCTATTTGGGAAATGGAGTCAATCTTTGAAAAAAAATGAACATAGTGACTGGCAGGTAGAGATCTCAAGGAAGCAAAGGCACGGTAGGTGATGAAATTTCAGTCTTTTAATTTGTTGTGATAAGATGGAAGAAAGAAGAAACATATAACATTAATCAAAGCACTATAAGAGATGAATTTTGATGAGTTAAGAAAGAAAACCAAAACTTAAAATTGCTTAGATATAAAGCACCATTTAGATGAATTTCAAACCCATTAACATCCAATTTTAAACATATGAAAGTTTGTAGAGGAATAGACAACAAACTAGACAAAAATACATGAAAGGAAGCACATACTCAGGTCATCACCACATGAATCTTTGGTATGAAAAAACTCTGGACATCTCCACTTATATTCATTCAAATTTAGAAATTGTTACAATGATTAGTACAAGTCGTCCCTTTGTACTTCTTCCAACCTCGAATACATCAAAACCTACAATATTTATACAACAATTCATTTCATTCAGTTTGAACCAATTACACTAAATTAGAAAATTTCAGTTCACAAAATCTGGGATTTGCGGATATTTTTGCAATTGACTTTGATTGTATCTTCATTTGATTTGCTTCCTTTTGGTCGACAACTGGAAATCATTTACTCGATCCCGAGAAATTATATTTGGTCTTTCCCAATCTGACTATTTCCTTTCATTGCAATTCGTAAGGAATCTCATAATATGTCATTTCTTTCATTAAAATTTCCAAGTCAATACAAGTGGAATAAGACATGACAGGTAGACCAATTTTGATTGTCTTAAACTGATTTAAAATTTCAAAATTTGTACTCAGTTTATCAACTAAAGTAGCCCCTTTCAAACCCTCCTCCAAGGTTTCAAATTTGGAGTGGTCCATTCTTGAGTGAGTCAAAAGTGCATTATATTCTTCTTGATCATGAAACTTACCTTTACCATCCCAGAATGATGGAAGGCCCTTTATGAACAATTCCTCAAATAAATTCTTAAAATCTTGCACAGTTTGTTCCATCTGTGTTGCTTTATTCGTGACTGATTTCAAAAGATTATGTTTTGCAATAATCCTTCTGGCCCAGATGATCAATGTAGTTCTGTCTTTTACCCCAATGGTCTGAAGATCTGTAGAAGGAACTGAGTTGAGAAGATTAATGGCATTTTGTGCCCATTCAGATGGATTTTTGGATAAAGTATCATTAAGAATAGTGCATCTGTGCCTAGTTGTGATTGCTATATTATCCTTATCATTTACAAAATTCAAATATGATCTAAATTTAGCATCCTCAATAGATATAGAATCCCATATGATATGTTTATCTCCTTACAGCAGAATTTTACCTCTCAATCTTGAATTCAATTTATTAATCTTCTCCTGCAAGACTACCTTTTCCTTTTGAACTTGGGATATCTTTTCATCCTTTGTGCACATTTCCTGCTCCAATTTCTCCATTTTTTCCTTTAACCCTTTGATCTCCCCTTCTTTCAAACTGACTTGTGACATAGCCTGAATAATGTCTATAATGGTTGATCCAATTCCTGCAACATGGGATAAAACCATGGCTCTAGTCACCAACTCTACTTTTTCTTGAGACCATTCCATCTTTTCCTTTTCCAACTGCAAAAGCTTAGCCTTATAATCCAATGTTTATTTCCGAAATGTTTCTTTTTCTTGCTCTATAGCTACCAATTTTGTTGTCTATGGGTGTTCTGTAGTAGTCATCTTCAACTTTTTCTTCAAACTTTGAATTATTTTATCGTTTTCATCCATTAAAGACTTCACACCTTGAGAGCCTTCAGACTCAAGCCTTTTAATTTGAGTCTGCCAAGATTTGTTGGTTTCTTTTTCTTGTCTTAGTTGTCAACTCTAATTTTGCAGCTAAGGATGTCATCTTTGAATTTTTCAAATTTAAACTCAAATAATCAGAATACAACAAATCATTGGCATGCTTATGAAATTTCACTTTTTCATGGGAACTTATATTGTCATATTTAATTTTAATCTTAGACACTTTATCCTCCTCTGCAACTGCAATGTTAAAATTTTTCTTTTCAGTATCCCTCACAGCGAACAAGGAAGATTTATGTTGAGACATTTTTTCCACTCTAGGAAACAAATCTCCCATTTCACCCAAAGCCAAATTCGTTTTTCAACATATTGTTTTGCTAGGTCTTCTCTCTATTGATAGGTTGTATCAGGTGCTTTATCAAAATAACATTTTTTACTTTGAAAATCTCTTGAGATTCCTTCACTTTCAAGCTGACTTCTTTCCTCAATTTCTACAATGTTGGTACCACTTTCGACAATGTTCAAATTCATGTTCAAATGCTGGTACCACTTTCCAATCCTTCAACATTCTCATGTTCATAAGGTGCATTTTTATTCATTTTTCTTCTCTTGGATATGATCTGATGTGGATAATATTTTCTTCCTTGTATTTCTGAAAAACCAAAATCTTTGAGTTTTTCCTTAACCTGTGATAAACATGATTTGGACTTAACAACAAAAAGACCAATAACAAAGGGGAATTTAATGTTAGAGGCTCTGTGCAATTTGATGAAGTTCTATGTCTCAGAGATGATTCTCTGCCTACTGAACTCAAGAGAAAAACTCTTGGGAGTTAGGAAAATAGGTAACAAGTAAGGAGACTCATGAAAACCATATACCCAAATCACTGTTGAATGCATAAAAAGTACCCAGTCTCCTACTCTGTTTTCTAGATTTGGCTGCAGGTGAATTTTCATGTCCTCCAAAACTCTAGGTAAACTTGCATTAAAAATCAGAGAATAGATTCTTGACATGACTTTGTTGATGAATATGAGAAAAGTGTTCTTTTACATTCAGTAGATACAAAACCTACTTCAAGGATTTCTCCATGGTTACTTGCTAATAAAACCTTTAACATATATGTATAATATATGAAATGTCTCAAAGAGTGGAAATTTACTAGCTGCTTGTGAATGGTGTCAGCTAGGAATTCATCAAAATTAATTCTGACTGACTGACCAAACTTTGATTTGAAAAAATTCAAAAGAAAACCAAGCATGACTTGAACAACATATTTATCACTATCTAGACCTACGACATGAATCAATAAGGAACATACCTACTCAACTTCAATGACCATCATATCGACACTCATTGGTAAGGACAAAATCTCTGACATTTGTTTAGGTTTAATGTTTTGTTGTAGAAATTGACTTTTGATCTCTGGCTGACATTCTCTGTAAACTCTAATCATCTTTTTTTCGTTGAATGACACAAAATTTATGGGAAAAGCTTCTGGTATATTGTGTGACTCTCAAACTGACAGACTAACTATTCTACATAGGACTTGAGACCCTTGTTTATTTACAATTACTCTTTTTGCATGGGAATATTGCTCAGCGCACCAACCTACGAATTTAGGAAATGGGAAAGAAAGCTCGACAACATATGGGACAATGGAGGCCTGGTTTGCTTCTAAAAATGGAATATTCTTTCCCTTTATATCAACCAAGTTGCTTCGAGACACAAAAATGGGGGAAATAGTGATACCAGGATCAAATACATCTGCATCTTTGTCAATTAGGGCTTCCTCATTACCTTAAGGGTCTTGTTCTGCTACTAAAAATACTATGGGATCCATGGCGATGAGATAAATACCTGGAAGCAACTGTAATGGTACAAAGTTGGGCTGCAACAGAAAAAAGGTGGTCGCAACAATGTTCCAACGGTTCTCGTGTTTGAAAATAAAACAAAATGAAAATGTCAAATCAACATTTTATACTTTTCAATTTGTAGAGAAGTGGATTGGCGGTTTTGGAACAAGCCGCTTGTCATTCTGCAATCAACCCGACGTTGACACGTACTCCTCAATAGAAACTGCAGTTTGGATTGCAGGACAACCCTTCAGAATTATCCCCTGCGCAACTTCAAATTCCGCAATGCTTCTTGGCCGTCAATTTTGATGGATCGTGATCAAAGTTATTTTGGGCCTGATATAATTAACTTTTTTCGCCAAATTTAATGGATTTGTGCCATTTTTAACCTTCCTGTCAATTTTTCGTGCCTCCAAACTGTTTAGTGCCTTCGCTAATTTTAGAATCCCGACCCTAGGAAATAATTTTTTTTAATTGGTGACTAACAAATGCTACAACCCCAAACTTCACAACCATATAAGATAACACGAGTGACAACAATCTCAGAGGATTTTCTTCTTATCCCATAGCCAAAGGTCTGTTGATTTACAATTGTTTTCAAGTCCATAATAATCTTTCCACCCTCCATTTATCCTTTTCTCAATGTTATAGTTCCAATTAAGCTTGTGATGAAGATTAATTATGAGATATTTATATGAAGTCACTTCCTCTAAGTTGTTGTTATCATACATGAGATTAGTGTAAGTGATCTTTTTGGATTTAACTATCGTAACCTTCATTTTGTCAGTGTTAACAATCATACCCATACTAGAACAAAATTCCTTGAGAATTTTTAGTTGCTTGTCAAGATCTTTGGGACTCCTCGCCATAAGAATACTATCATTAACTTAAAAACCTATATAATTTAAAGTCGGGTTGACACAACCTACTTCTTCCAAACAACCCTCTAACTTGTCACTATATATGCAAAAAGAGATAAGAAACAACCTTAACTTCTATATTGCAATTAATTTCTTCCAAAAATTTAAATTTCTCTGTATCCATATATATATATCACATTAATACAATATTAAGATTCATAAACTAATTTAATCTAAAGTAATAGTCCATGATACTCATTCACCAATTGAAAACAATCTAAGATACTAATCCATGACACTCACTCACTAATTGAAAACAAAAATATTAAAAGTTATAGTTGCATATATTAGTAAAATATTAAAATAAATATTAAAATAACTTTGTATTAGTAAAATAAAATGTTTTTTTACAAATTTTGTAAATATTAAAACGTATACTTACATATATCCATCAAAAATATAATTTTAATTAAAATAACTTTGTATTAGTCAAATAAAATATTTTTTTACAAATTTTGTTTCGATAAATCAATTCAAAGTAAAATTAAGAATAATTTTTTCCATTATTATAATAAAATCCACTTTAACATAAAATTTAAAACTGCACTAACATACATATAACAGATAAACATGCTCTAAATCAATTAAAAACGGTAAAACAAAACTCATTTTAATATAAGAATGGTTTAAATTAATCAATTTATACACATTATCAAAGTTTTATTTTATTAAAATTACTTATAAAAACTTTATACTATTTAAAAAAAATCAATTTAATATAGGAGTTGCGAAATTCAAGAAATTTGTATGCAAAATTATGTAGGTTTCATAAATCGATCAAGATAAAATTACTCTTTAAAAATGTTTTATATACAATCTTTTTAAAAATTATTATTAATTTTTTAAAAATTATAGTTGATAGATTTATATTAAATAAAAGAGTTTATCGAGAGATTATATTAAAAAATAATTGTCCAACTATTACAAATATCTATGTGATTTATATGTCAACAACTTAGCCTAATAATATTTATAATATTTATAGGCAAAATGATCAAGTACTTCTTAAAAGTTTATATTTTAAAAAACAAACAAGATAATATGAGAACTTTACAAAACATCAAAAAACTAATAGAAAACATGTCTATTCACCACTTCTTCAAGTGTTGCATTTTCTTGTTTTGGAGATGACTACTTAATTTCCATTACATCATGCTTTTCCTTATTCTTGAGCTGACTATTTAATTTCCATTACATCATCAAGTTGGTGCATTATTGCATCTTCATTCAACTTGCCACAATTGGAATTCACTGAAGTTCAAGCCCATTTCATGCCCTTGAATGATCTCCCTTGCCCATATTAATCACCAAAGTCTACAACATGAGCGCAAATTCTTGAAACCTAAAGGGATGAGGCTCTTCAAATTTATATAGCCAATATACAAACAAAAACAAACACTTTGCAATAACTCCAATGATCCAGGTTTGTTTCCTCCACAGTTCCATTCGATTAATTCCATCATGTCTAAATATAATATCATTCCCAAATTCATAAATGTGTTACACCAAAGCTGGGGGTATGCGGAAATGAGCCTCCATCTCATCTCATAACTACTCTTGCAATATGATCTAAAGACCACACATTGCCATGTGGCACCTTAACTCCTCGATACATGACTTATACTTCATGAAAAACTATAGAATGAGTTGAGTGGCTTGATTTCCATTCATGCTAATAACCCCTTGTTTTAAGAGGGTGATTTTATTAGCATAATGATATGTAGCTTGATTGTTCTCTCAAAGTATAAGGAATAGGCTTATATTGGAGAAGTTAATGACATTTTTTTTTATCCTGTTGAAGTATTGCATTTAGAGTATAATCAACAACAACAATGTTTGAAACCATTTTTCCAATGATGAACTTAATATCCCTTATGACGATCAAAGAGTGAATATTAACTTCGATTGCTAACTTTATCCCTTGCATTAATACATAAGTTTATGCTAAATTATTAGATGCAATGCCTAGACCCCAAGCATATGTCAATACTATTATTCCTCCAGAACTTAGTATAGCTCCCCGCACTTACCTCTCTATATAATTAATTAATTAATTAATTAAAAAATCCATTTTAATTTAAAAATAATTAAACTTAACCAACTGTTATAGCAAGATTTGCCTCACCCCATGCAACTTGCTGAGAAGGCCTTTTCCATTTCCCTATGCAGACTTGAAGTCCCTATTTGCAATTCTCAAAGCTAAAAATAATATATTTACACATATACGTGCCCTAACAACTATACAACATGCATATACGCAGGTTGCACCATTACAATCCACGTACATCGAGTTTTGTGCCAAAAAAAAAAATGGTTTTGGGTTTCCATGTCACGTCACAAGATCCATGATCCCTGACCTTCCATATACTGGAAACGTTCTGACTCGGCCCTTCAGTTCCATTTGAAGGCTATAAATGGGTCATATCCAAGATGTGGAAGAGGGAGAAGAATTCAACTTTTGAGAGCAAAGTTACTCTGAAGAAATTATTCACTTCATATTGAGTATGCATCCCTTTGTCCTTTAAAGTCTGAACACATTGTTCAACCCCCAAGCTCTTCCCTCTTTGATGGATAACCTCATTGTCTCTCTTATATGAGTTTGCCTTTGGCGAAGGATGGAAGTGGTGGAGGCCCAACTGGAAGGGACTTAGTTTCTTGGTTCCGAGACGTGTCGACACAAAATTTTGTCATTCATACACTTATGTTGTTCATATTCTAATAGAAATACTCTTTTCTCGTCCAATTGATGTCTTGCAAATATTTGAATTATTATTCCATGGGCGTATTTGTTATGAATATTAATGGATTATGTTATTGTATGTGCTAACTTTATATATTATCACCATATGCTAATATTTGAATTATTATTCCATGGGCGTATTTGTTATGAATATTAATGGATTATGTTATTGTATGTGCTAACTTTATATATTATCACCATATGCTTGTGTATCTTGGTTGTTGAGGACAAGTTTCGGGTATAAAGCTTTGGGTCACATGCTCAACGGTGGTCTTCATCGAATATTTGGACGAGGTAGGCTCTTTATCTTGTCTTATTAGCATTTACATTTATATAGCATATTTGGGATTAGAGTCGATTTCTGCAATCATTTTTGTCTATTATAATTTACCCCTTACCATAGAGTGCTTTTCCTCGTAACACCAACTTCAACAAAATCAATTTTTATGAAAAAGTTGTCTAAAAAATAATTATAACAGTTACTAAAACTTAACTACATTGTAGAAAAAATTAAGTCAAATTTAACCCCCAAAAAATTCAAATTTTATAGAATTTTTGTGTAGGACAAAGTTACTAAAAACTGCGCTATCATGGGGAAAAACAACTTAGTCAAACTCAATAAATAAACTAAGAAATGTCCATGTCATACTTTTTCCTTTCTATGTTTATTATATTTCAAAGTGACATTAACAATGTTTGGCATCTGAATATGGATTTTATACTTCTCGTGCAAGATTTCTATGGCAAGCATTCTTGAGCATCACCCCTTATGTCATCTTTCTTTCCCCTTTTGTGGAGAAGCCCCCTTACAACTTTATTAATAAAGTATTTAGTAATTGGGTTATTAAAATAACACCAACACCGTCCATTGGTTAAAGTTGCATAGACCCATTACACCAACATAAATTGTATAAAGACATGGTCCAAACTTAGGTTGTTACACCATCATTAGGTCCATTAGACAAGAAGGTTAATTAATATAAAATTTAGTCCATGACTTTTTCTCATTTCAAAGATTTTATTAAATGTGAAGAAATATAAACTTTGACTTATCATTATAGTTACACACTACATATATTATATTTAAGTCTATTTTATTTAAATTGAATATTTTTAAAAGTCCTCTCATGATAACATTTTTAATAAATTTATGAATATTTTTCACTTTATTTCAACTATTCTGGCCAAGAAGCCTCGACCAATAATAGTTACACGCTGCATATATTATATTCAGGTTTATTTTTTTTTAATTGAATATTTTTTAAAGTTCTCTCATGAAAACATTTTTAATAAATTTATGAATATTTTTTACTTTATTTCAACTATTCTGGCCAAGAAGCTTGTCATTGACATAAAGATTATCATTATTAAGATTTTAGTGGTATCATAATCCAACAAATTTGTTGCATCGCAATTTTCAAAGAATAAGTTCCTTAAAAAATATTAATAACGTAACGTAAATATCTCTTAAGAGAAATATAGTGAAGTATATTATCTTTTATAAATGTGGTGTTTGTGTAATTATGTATTTTTATAAAAATATTTATTTATAAGTAGGGTAAAAAGGGTGAATGGTGGGGTTTGGTAGTGGGGTTAAATTTTTATAAATGTGGTGTTTGTGTAATTATGTATTTTTATGAAAAGATGTATTTATAAGTAGGGTAAAAGGTTGAGTGGTGGGGTTAAATTCAAGGTTCATGTATGCCATATTTGATACATTAGATGCTATAAGTGTTATTTAGGGGGAGGGTATGATGTGATAAACACATGAGTGAAAAAACAAAGCATGTAAATTGAAGTTCTTTTTGGTATTTCTAATATGTTTTATTTAAAGATTAAATAAGTATTTTTCATCTATGTTAAAAAAAATTAAATGAGTATCTTTAATTTATACTAGAAAAATATTAAGATTAAATGAGTACCTTTATGCTAGAAAAAGTCATTGATAGGTGAACATTCATCTAGATTAGGGAAACCTAGAATGACACAACACCTCCCCTTGTTATCACCCTAATTTTACTCACTCACAACATTTAAGCGATCATACCTAGAAACATTGTCAATCATGTATAAATCACATAATGCAACTCATCACATGATTTCATGGCTATTTCTACCCCACTAAGTAAAGTCAAAACTTTAGTTGTTTGTTTCTAGGGTCACACAACATCTCTCTCATTACTAGTGCTGATTGTGTTGATAATTCTTCAATAGTTACATGACCCCTAAAAAACCATAAAATCAATGACTATGTATCTCATAAATGACTAAGGACTCATTGAATGATATGGTGGGTATGTACAAATCAAGTTTGTAACATCCCCACTATAATCCCCAACTTAATTAATGCATAATGTAGATACGAATGTGGCTATGGACAAGCGATGTAATATCTGAAATGTATTTTATGTTTTTAATTAAAATAATGTGATGCCAACGACTGGGAATATGGATAGAGATGGAGGTTGAGTTTTCCATAAGAGGAGAGAATGCCTAGGGAGTGTCTAAGAGGGACCCAAGGGGGATATGACTTATGCATATTAATCCAAACCCAATTTTCTGAATTTTATTATCTTTTGGGGAAACCTTCTATTTATGTTTGAGTGTGTGAAAGCCCAATCGTTAGACTCATGTAAGAGGGTGGGTGTGAGAGTCACATCCCATAGTTATTAGAAAGCATGAGGAAAATCAACATTGGGTAGAGTGAGTAGTCAATTGTCTTGGAAAAATAGAGGAAATTCGTATGGACTATTACATGCAATTATTACACATGGAGGGGGGCATGAGAAATAAGATGAAGGAAGGAAAAAGAACTCCAGAGATGGAGCAAGGAGGATGGACAAATTTAGGAGCAAGTTAGAGCATTTTGAAGCGTATAGGAGATGGAAATTGATGAGCCAGGTTGTCAAGCCTAAAGAGTGAACTCCTGAGTGAGTTCCACTATATCAGCCTGTGTTTGTTGTTGATTTTATTGGTGGTTTTTCCTGGCAGTGAGTTTCCCTGAGTTCCCAACAGAGAGATTCCTCGCTACCTGAGCTAGAGAGACCCTGATAAATGAATGGGATGCCTGATGGAACGAGAGCAGTGAAGGGGTATATTCCTTGGGTTGGGCAGGTTAAGAGGAAGAGAGCTAGAGGAAATTCGAGATAGATGAAGGAGAATATCGGTGGGTTGTGTGATATTGAAATGTAAGTGGACTGTGAGAGGCACCCTTCTCTTTTCAATTCCTTTCCCCGGCTCAAGGGTGAATTGCTATTGAGATTTAGAACAATAGATCTATGGTTCGGTGCAACGTCCTTCCCAAGTAGTTGGTTGCACAAGTATTTTAAAAGTAAGTGTTTATCTATTTCTTGAGTTATTTCATGAGTTTAATTATTGTGCTTAACTCTATGTATGTACATGATCTATTGTTGTTGTGAATGAGTTTATTAGCTGCATTCTTGTTCATTTAGAACATTGTAGATGTAGTTCACGATGGGTATCAAAATTTGGTTAATAATGTGAATTAAATCTTAGTTGGTAAGCTACAGTAATTGAGCCAACAAGAAATTTTTCGTTTTTGGTGAATTTTGTTTCATAATTTTCCCTGGTAGAGCTATGGAATGTTACATTATGGTATCAGATTCGAAGGTTGTAACACTGTCCTGCAGGAACCTGCTACATGACAACAAAAGTTGTTTGAATCAGAATTTTATTTTGGGTAAAAATTTCTTTGCTATGAGGCATCGCTGGATGGAGAAATTTTTGTGGTTTAAAGTTGTTATTCAACCATGGAAAATGTGTCCAAGATAATATCCATGGTCTTGGATTTCCAACGAGCCATCGTTTGCTTGATTTGGACAACTAGATCAAAAGTTATGCCCCTCGGGAGGTCGGCACACATAAACCATCGATCTAGTTTTGCGTGGATCCCTAGTCGTCAATCTACGATCTATGTTATTTATCCCACATGCACGGGGAAAGGTTCATTGAAACTATTTATAAACAAAATACACCCCTTTTTAACTTGTGCGTGAAGCACATAGAGAGCCGTGGAACCCGATGGAGTCCGTACACAACATATACTTTTGGATAAGGTGTTCGATGAGATGATGGCCCAACGTCATATCGAAAGCTAGTTGGTTGGAGGTTGCGCAGGGATGGTCTAGTGCTCGGTGGGCTAGTGGTCCAGTGGACTGACATTGGATCGAAGTTCATTTGGTTGGAGGTTACGTGAGGTGGCTTGGTCACCAGTGCCCCGATGGACCGAACTAGAGTCAAGTGGAAGTTTCGTAGGATCGGAAGAGTTCTGATCGACACTCGATGGACCAGACTAGTGTCAGATCAAAGGTTATCATTGGAGGCGTGTGTGGGGTGTCCTAATGGATCAGACCGGAGTCACACAGAGGCAAGGAAAAGGGAAGGGGTTTTCCACAGTGTCGGTGTTATAGAAAATTTTGTCACACTACATGCATCTTGCTTGGATGGCCTTCAATTTCCTTCTACAAACCTCATCTCCCCCTTTTTTCTGTGCACTCCAGAGCTAAAATTCATATTTTTATACATGTATGTGACCTGACAGTTATGTAGCACGCATACATATGCGGGCTTCTCCATTACAACCAACATACATCAGGTTTGGTGCTCAAAAATTAAAATTGCATCGGGTTTCCGTGCCATGTCATGAGATCTGTGATCCTTGACCCTCTATATGATGGAAACTCTTTGACTCGACTCTTCAATTCCATTTGGAGGCTATAAATTGAGCCATATCCAAGATTTGAACATACATAATTCATCATTGAGAGCAAAGACACTCTGAAGAAATTTCACCTCAATTGAGTCTGCATCCCTTTATCCTTGAAAGTTTAAACTTCTTGTGTTTAGCTCCCAAGCTCTTCCTATATTGTGATGGAGAACCACATTGACTCCTACATGTGATATTTCCTTTGTGGAGGATTGAAGTGGTGGAGGCCCAGCTGG
>CBVK0100184679.1:0-17216 GCA_900067695.1 Picea abies
ACCATTCACCCTAATGAATGGTTACCTCTACAAGCTATGACTCGACAATATTTTGAGGATATGTGCATTATAACATGAAAGGGAAGATCTACCATTATCGAGGATCATGCAGGCCCAACAGGAGGTCACTTCCGGGCTGATACCACAGCCAGGAAAGTTTTGCAACCTGGTCCTTGGTGGTCAACGTTACATAAAGATTGTCGGGAGAAAATAAAGAAATATGATAAGTGCCAAAGGATAGGCTGACCAATATGAAAAAATGAGATGCCCTTACATTCTGTAAATCCCAATTTCCCATTTGAAATCTGGGCTATTGATTTTTGAACTTTCATAAAAAGAGCTAAAAGGACGGGGGATAAATATATCATTACAACCATTGAATATTTAACCAAATGGGATGAAGCAAAACCAGTCGAGAATTGTACAAAGGAAGCATGCACGAAACTTATCTACGAAAATATAGTAACCTGTTTCAGCTTCCCTGTGACAATAATCAGTGACCGAGGCACACATTTTATCAATAATACAATTTAAGTATTGCTCAATAAATTTATGATTGACCATAAAAATACAACCTAAAATCATTCACAGGTCAACAGAGCCATCAAATATTTTAACAAGACTTTACACAAAGTCTTAACAAAAGTATGTGGACTCAAAAAAGACGTTTGTGATGATAAAATTCCAGCAATACTATGGGCCTACAGAATAGCATACAAAATATCGAGAGGATAGAAACCTTTCAAGTTAGTCTATTGTCAGGAGGTCGTCATACCACTTCACTTCTGCACTAATGCAGGTCGAATAGCATCAACATTGGAATTCGACCATATACGTGATACAAGGAAACATTTCTACGAACTATATCAATTAGAAGAGGAAAGAAGGATGGCACAACAATACCAAGAAACTCAAAAGAACCAATAAAAATCCTAACATGACTGACATATCAAGAAAGCGTATATTAATGATGGGGACTTGGTATTTCTATATGACAGTCAAGTAAAAGGAAATCCAAGAAAGATAGAAACTTCATAGATAGGGCTATATGTGGTCAAAGACATTCAACCTTCAAGAGACGTAAAGCTAAAAGCACTCCAAGGGAAACCCTTTAATAAATTAGTCAATGGGGCTCGACTAAAGAAATATTATACATAATAGGCTACAATCTTGTTGGTGAAATATTGGTAGAAGGGGGAACACCAGTAGGAATTGATTTCACAAAATACCCTCAAAGAAATGTCAGTTAAAGAAAATTCATAAATGTGAATAACCAATATCTCAATCAAACCATAAACAATATAAGAATAGAGTCAAAAGACCAAATATTAATCAAATCATTAGGAGACTAGAAGCAAACACAGATGGATATTTCTCCCATTTCCAGGGACATAAATGTCTCTTCACATGAACCAATAATCAATATTGACACCATTACTGAGAAACATCTGGCTACTATAACATCATAACAATGCACAATATTTTGTGTGGTCTATAGACGATTTGCTAAGAAAAATGATATTACGTGCGAATATGGCTCATCAAAAAAGTGAATATTGTGTAAGCGTCAACAAAGCAGTTGATTTCATACCACTAGTATTCACTCCATCAATAAAGGATGGGAACCATCATCACACACACATATCCATAGAAATTCGAGATCCTTGAATATTAAGTTATGTGCGAAGAGTTTGGATATCCTATCAGCTTCCTTCAAAATCATGAAACCAACCCCTATATATCAAAGCTAAAGGAACAAAGAGAAACCATCATGTAAGAAGTTAAGCTTCTAAAAATAGACCATACTAATGAAAAATGTTGCATACGGTAACCCACATGATCCATATATCCAAAAAGGATAAGTTTTCCAACCATCTTGGATACAAGCGTCAGGAGAAGATACTCACCATCATGCGAAAGAAGGAGTGTTCCTCCTTAGTACTATTCACTCAATCCAAGGACAACGAGACATTTGAGATTCATTCCTAATATAGGTTATGGAATTCATAGTCCAATTTAGCTTACTTGAATGGAGAACACAAATAAAAACCAATGATTTCCCCATTAGAAAAGGTTAATCGTTGAAGGAGGAAACAAAATGTGAAAATATCGTTTCAAGTAACACTGTTTTGTGGGAAGGGGTGTTATCTGAAGTAAAAAATTAATATATACATGGAGAGCATGTATACTAGGGTTTTCATGTCTACAAACACCTAACTCGGTAGCATCTGGAAGAACTCTTCTACAACCAATAGATATTACCAAAGGGAAAGAAAGACTGATCAAACTAAATGGATTCAGAGGGGAGGTGCAAACCCCCTCTTACCACAATGTAGCATTGAATGAAGTCGCAGGATCCAGAAGCAGGAAACCACCATTTGAGCTACCACCTCATTTCCATGACCAAATCCTGCAAGATGAGAAATGATTTGGTAAAGCCATGGAGGTGGAATCCAAGTCGTCCCATCCAAATACAACTCAAACATGGGATCCGGGGAATGCATTCCACAAGAAACTAAGGCCCCAAGGTATGTGATTAATTCCGCTCAGTTTGGGGAATGCACTTAGTTCATGAAGGATCATGCCCTGATAGGAAATTTTTTAGGGTTATGGTCGACCCTCTACAAAGGATCTTAAGCATTGGATAAATACATGGTGGAACCCTAAAGGAGATTATGAAATTCAGCCCAACTCAAAGGATTCTTCACGGTCATCTTCTATAACCTTGAAGTAAAGGACCAAATCTTTGAAAATGGCTCATATTTCTTCAACTCCGCAGGGTTATATCTACACTTTTGGACACAATGTTTCTATTTGGAAAAACAATATTTCTCTTTGCGCCAGTATGGATTCGCCTCTACTTCCTTCCTTAGGAATTTTTCCTCAAATAAATCCTCATGGAAATAGGAAACACCCTTGGAAGATATGTGAAATCCTCAGAAGCAACAAAATAAAGGATATACACTTCATATGCACGGATATGTGTCTATATGAATATATCCAAATCCTCCCTGGGTTTAATTACCATGGAATATCAAGATGAAGACTAGCTCTAGACCTTTGACTATGAACACATAGCCTTCCATTGCAGGAAATGTCATGAGCATGGACACCTATTTTGAGATTTCCCCCTCAACACTCCTGTGATTCCATAGGCTGAAGAAAAGGTAAAAGATGGAATTACATAGGTCACAAGTCATAAGAAGAAACCTCCCAAGAAATGCAACCAAGGCATGGGAAAGAAGAACTCCACAAGCAACTCCTTTGACACCTTAAGCCAGTTACCAGAAGCAGAGGAAGTGGAGAACTCTCATAAGAAAAATAACCAATGCAATGATAAAGGAAAATCCAAACAATATCCATACCCATTATTAGAGTAGGTAATGCACACTAGATACCTTAATCAAATGGACACATACAATGGCCCAAAAGGGGGGGGGGGGGTACAAAAACGAATGTGAATGAAAGAGACCTAGCCAATATCGATCTAGAAAAACTAGGAGAAGCATTAAATAGAAAGGAACCTCAATCCATTCCACTAGAGCAGCTTCGAAATGTCCACAAAGTCTACATTGAATCCACGACAGGAGATACCTCGCGGTTGGGTATTATATCATACCAGGAAAAGATCCCAGAAGAACACTTAAATAAGGAAAATGGAGTGGTCATAAATCAACGCAAAAAATAATCAAAGAGGTACGTAACTTTATGATTAACTCAGGACAGATCCAATGTCTCACTGAGGGTTTCTTCTCCCCACCCCCTAACTCCTCATGATGAAGACAATGTCATGGAATGTAAGAGGTTTAAATTGAAGAACCAAATAGAGGATTCTTCGTAACTATATCATGGCCGAGGATCCAGATATTCTTTTTATAAAGGAAACAAAATGTGTAGGTGATGTAGCTACAGAGGTTTTCCAAAGATGTTGGAAGCAATGCAATTTTATACACAATGAATCTAATGGATAAGAAGGAGGACTAACCATCCTATGGAATCCTTCCACAGTTATTTTAGCTCAACCACTCTCCACAACATGCACATTGTCGACACACTACCAAGCCATAGGATCCACCAAAGAGGGTGTGCTCACAAATGCTTATGGACCCCAAAACATTTAGGAAAAAGATAATTTCCTGAGAAGTCTCTCCTACTTAGGTGTCCTAGTAGGCTCTCAACATTGGATTCTAGGGGGAGATTTCAACATCATCCCCACACTTGAATAAAAGAGAGGGGGAACAAGACGGCTTGATCAAGATAGTGGTAAGTTCTGGGATCTCATTGAACATCTACATTTGATTGATATTGAAACTAGAAATGACACTTTCACCTGGTCTAAAAAACAATCTAGAGCCCAACAAATTTATTGTAGACTAGATCGATTCCTCATTTCAGAAACCTTCATGCTCAATGGACCCTTAATTGAAGCAAGTATCCTCCCAAATTTAGGCTATGATCACTGACCAATGGATTTTTGGATTGATACAACTAGTACTCCCAAATACAAGCCATTTCGATTTGAAATTTTTTGGCTAAGTCATCCATATTTCCTAGATCTCTCTTGATCCTAGTGGGAGAAGGAGGTAATATCACATGGAACACTAATGTACAAATTCCAAAAAAGACTGAGTAATTTCAAGTAGCATCTTTGGGACTAGAATAAAAATGTTTTTGGAAATATGTTTTAGGAATAAAAATCTCTAGAACAACATTTGTAGTAAATCCAACAGGAATCCATTTTACAGGGCCACTCGAACTCCCTATGAAAGGAAGAGGAACTACTTAAACAACAACTTAAGGAAAGATACAAGCCAAAGGAAATATTTTGGAAACAAAAATCCAGGTTTCAATTTCTCAAGGAATGGGAATGAACACCAAATTCTTTCACAGATCCATGGCGCATAGATGATACAGTAATTATATCACTAAGCTAGAAGATGAACACGAGAACCCAATTTTGGACCAAGGGAGAATAGAATCCAAGTCAGTAAACTAATATAAGGACCTTATGTCAGAGTCACTCCTTGATCACATGCCGTACATCAATAGATTAATCCAACACATACCTACCATCATTACTCCTGAACATAATCAACCCCTCATGATACCAATCACCATTGAAGAGGTAGACCAAGCCATTAAATAAATTCCTCTAGGAAAGGTGTCGGGGCTGAATGGCTTCACAATAGAATTCTTCCATTATTGTTGGCCAATGATAAGATAAGAGGTATGGTTACTTATGAAGGAATCCAGGACTTTTGTGCAGTTTCTCTCAGCCCTCAATTCTACTTTTCTTACCCTCATTCCCAAGGAGGAGAGGGTCAATCATTCGAAGCAATTTTGACCCATTGAGCTCTGTAATGTAATATGCAATATCATTAACAAATTCATTACTCTCAGACTAAAGATTTTCCTCCCTTTCATTATCTCCATGGAGAAATCAGGTTACATAGATGGGTGCCAAATAATGGACAGTGTCATACTGGTTCATGAAGTGATCCACTCACTTAAATCGACCCAAACCCCAGGTATGCTTATTAATATTGATCTCTCCAAAGCTTTTGATTTCCTTAGTTGGCAGTATATGTAATCCCTCCTCTCAGCTTTTGGTTTTAATAGGGATTGAATCCAACAGATATTTAACCTTGCCTCCTCTTCTTTCTTTTTCATCCTTGTCAATGGTGTACCCTCCCAAACTTTGTCACCCTCTATAGGCATTCGTCAAGAGGATCCTTTCTCTCTCTCATTTTCTCTTCATCACCATGGATGAAGGTTTTGGACAATATATTACTGCATCTATTGTGGATGGCTCTCTTCAAGGGCTCCCCTTACATGGTCTGCAACCTGCTACTTCTCATAACCAATTTTTGGATGACACCATGTTGATGGGTACACCCACTACACAAAAATCCATCAAACTCAGGTCCATCATTTTATATTTTAGTGAGGCTTCTGGCAACTCCTTTAACTTAGATAAATCTTAGATTTTCTTCTTCAATACTCCCTTGTCTATATAAAAAAATATTTCATGACTTTTAAGCATCCCCAATATCTCCCTTTTGTCTAACTATCTTGGCATTCCTCTTTCTGACTTGACTGCTCAGAATATCTCATGGGATTCTCTCCTCCTTTCCCTTTCCAACCATTTTAACTCCTAAACCTTCCAATACCCGAATGTAGTTTCACATCTTGTTCTCATAAAATTGGTTGTCCAATCCATCCCTGTCTATCTTTTCTCCACCCTGGCATCCTCACAATCATTCATTAAGGCCATCTGAAATTTTCAGCGGAACTTCCTTTGGTGAGGTCACAATCCTGGGAAAAAATAGGTTATTTTTATCTGGGAGAAAGTTTTCATTCCAAATCCCACTGGGGGGCTTGGACTCAGGGATCTAGGAAGAATAAATATCATTATGGGAGCCCAAATATGGTGGTGTTGGCTTATGTACCCGACTGAATTATGGGCTAAGTTTTGGAAGCAAAAATATCCCCCCCATACTAATGAGGCACAATTTATCAGACTAAATGATCAGATCCATGGCTCAAATATATGAAATGCGTCCTGGCACAAGCTCCCACTCATTCAGAAACATTCCTTTTGGAAAATATGGAATGGAAGGGATTCTCTATTTTGGATAGACTTGTGGAAACAATTACCTCCTTGCAATCCTTGGACAGTATGTGCCCCATCTAGCACCACATGCAACAAATGGATTCCATTAAGGTTGTGGATATTTGGTTGGATGCTTTCCATAATAGTCTTTGGAGGACCTGGAAAACTCTTTCCATTGATCTCAAAAGTCCAACTGATTATGAGATAAAACCTTGGCAAGTTGCTGCAACCTAGAGAAAGATATGTATCAGGGTGGGCCTGAATATTATCCACTTGGGTTACTCTCCCTTGAGAACATTCATGATTAAATAATCCCACATCCTTCTGGACAAATTTCATGTTCAACCAAAATAAAACATTTGACATATCATTTGGAGGATGTGATTATGGCTGAAAGTTTCCACTTCCCTTTGGCTCTTAGTTCATAATCACATTCTCACTTGGGATAATATTCGGAAAAGAGGGTTCATTGGACCCTGTATTTTCCATCTTTGTCAGCAACAAGAGGAGTCAATGGAGAACCTAATAAATGAATGCTCCATTATTGGGTATATCTGGGACCTTTCTTCACATATAATGAGGAAAACAAACAAAGCAAGAGATAGTATTATTAGCAACATAGAGAACAAGGGAACTATAGCCTTCAAAATTCCAATTTTAAATAGGACATGGAAGCTGCTCCTAGTATTTGTAGTCTGTAATATTTGGAAAGAGATAAAAAGGTGTGTTTTTCATTCCTAAGCATCTCCCCCTTCCCTCATCTGGTCAATAATTTTTGGAAATATACAGGAAAAAATTCGAACCCAACATTGGACCCAGGATGATCTCTCTTGTGATCCTAGGGAAAACATCATTCTTTCTACTTGGAAGATGAATATACACTGAAATCTACCCACTATGTCCTAGAATCCTTGTTCCTCTTCTTCTCCTAGCCCCACCTCTTGGCAATTCCCTCCTACATGATTTTTTAATATGAACTTTGACGGTGCTTCGAAGGGTTATTCTGGACCTGAGGCGTTTAGGGTGGTTCTTCGAGACAATACTGGCCAAATTAAACACATCATGAATGGAAACTTTGGTCATGACACTAACAAATCTGTAGAGCTTTGGGGTCTTATTATAGGAATCCAATTAGCTTCAAGTGTAAATTTGAGTCAACTTATTATTGAAGGGGATTCTCAAGTGATTCTCTCGTTATCTACCAGGATCATAAATAGGTATGATAGTGCAAAAGTTTCCCGAAGCTGGCATCTTCTTGGCCCTCTTGATACCTTTAATTCCCTTCTTCAACCCTCTCTCACTCTTCTCCCCTCCCATGTAATATGAGAAGTGAACAAGGTGGTCGAAAAGATGGCGAATGAAGGCGTCTCTTCACAGGAACATGACATCACAATTGATTCCAATTTTCTTCTTGCACCTATGTTGTTTCTACATTGTATTGAGTTATCCCATAGATATTGTTCTCCCCTAGATGGGGTGATAGTTGGATATCATGTGCCAAGGGTATTAAATGAACCATGTCATCACCCATCTCTTCTTCTCTTCCGGATGCATAGCATTTGGATGGTGGTGCAATTGTGTAGCATGGTAGACTTAATGAGTTGCTCGATGCAAGAGTTGGAGTGTTATAGGACTAGTACAAGGCTAATAAGGGATGTCAACTCGAATTTAATGGTGGTGTCTATTACCAATTTTTCTAACTTATTGGAGGTAAGGCATGGCATCCTCTCCATTATGTTTGTTCAGGCATTATGGGTGGCTTCCTCCTCCCTCACTAGAAAATTTCTTGCTCACAGTTCTTTTCTCTTCTCACCCTTTCTCCCTTGGCCTTATGATCTTCCTCCCAATTCAATTCCATGCGAGAGGGGTGATATGAAGTGTGGCTCTACCTACTATAGTTTCATGGCTATATGGTTCTATCTGAGCCCTTCATCAATTCCAATTCCACCCACCTCCACATGCCCAATCCTTGTTGGTTTTCCCTCGATGAAGTCTCCCTTCATTGATCAAAATTGGATGGGGGATGAAAGAAATCAGGTTTTCATAGAAGAATAAATCCCTCCGGTGCCTCCCCAATCCCCTTCAGATTCTGTTTTGATAATGGACATAGACTTATAGGCCTCTCTTATCCACTCTTCCCAAGAGGAAAATGTTGAACCTACCTCGGTTTTGGGAGTTTCCTAATAACAGAAGAGTCTCCTCCTACTTTTCTTGATGAAATGGTTTTGGACGATGCTCACCCGAGTACTGAGCTCCACCCCAATGCAGATTCTATGCCAGAGATTCCTCACCAATGTATCTTCTCATAAGATCAACTGTAGCTCATATTTGAACTAAGAAGGTATGTTGCTGACCAACTTCATAAAAAAACCATCCTCTGTCGTCAGTTGTATGCCTTCTTCGACTATCCTTCAAGTGAGCCTGTCAAAAGTAGATGCCCGATCTATTGCCAGTCTTATGCATTTGCACCAACTTAACCTTAAACCTCCAGTGGTGATGGAAATATGAGTTCTTCCAATGTTTAAGTTTCATGCTTATGTACTGTCTCTATTTTCAAAATATTTATAGCTACAATTTTGGGTAGGCTCCATTTTGTTTTTTAGCTACTTATGCATATCAATATAGACATGGATACTTTCACAAGAATACAACCTGTTCTAGTTTCCATTTGTATGGTAGACCATGTTACCAAATTTGACATTTGTATTGGTTTGTTGATTATCTAAGGTAATACATTTTTATTTACAAAACAAAACACTCTTCTGTGGGAAGAAAAGCCGATTGTGGACATGAACAAAAACCAAGGATGTTGCCAAACTCTGTCATTCAACTAAGAAAAAGTTGGAAAATTGTATATAAATCCTTAAACTTCCAAAAATGCAGTACTAAAGGAGAGGTCTACCTATAAATAGAAACATCTATGATTCAACAAGAAACAAAACTTCACTAGAACTTAATTCCAACATTCTCTCTTCTTTCTCTCTCTTATTATCATTTTGTAATAGAAGAAAATTTTATAATTTTGTCACATTCCTCTCTTTCTTAGGATGAGAGGCAGAGATGTTGTAGGGGTTAGTCAACTCTACTGACTAGAATCTCCAGTCTAATCGATTGCAACATTCAATTAGGGAAGTTAGTCGAATAAATAGTTAGAGTTGATTGACGTGACAATTAAGGAATGTAACCGACTAGTAACTGTACATCACATACACTACACACACACAGACATCATCATCATCATGATGTAATGGAAACACAGGTGTTGTTTTGGCTACATTTAATAAAATGATTTGACATTTCTCCCACTATTGTGTATGCCTATATGCATACTTGTGTGCTTCTATATATGATGCTATAACTTGTATTTCTCTATGTAATACTTGTGTGCTTCTATATATGATGCTATAACTTGTATTTCTCTATGTAAGGATCTGTTGGAAACATTCTCGTACTTTCTCCCTGACTACAACAAACATATAAGTGCTCATTGACGCTTATTTCAATCCATGGTTTAGATATTTGTTTTAGAGCTTTGCATTTTTTTTAAACAAGAAATATGGTCAAATTTTGTTGTTTTTCCACTAACCATGATGAAAGTAGAGGAAATTCCACAACCCTAATCTACCCAAACTAGGAAAATGTTTATTCAACATAGGTCAAACCTAACAAACTATGTTGTAAATATTTTTTTTATTTCAAAGTACATGTGTTAGACCTAGCCAACATATATGCATGAAATGATTTGGTAAATGGATAGCCCTATGGGAATCATTGTCATAAGAGATGATGGAAACTAGTTGTTTATTTTGCAATGACTTCAACAATGTAAATACACAAAAAAAGTAGGATGGAATTTTCCCTTATCTTATACCCATAAGGGAATAAATGTCATAAACCAAACCTAGGGTCAAACTCGACATTTACAATCCTAATGAGTTTCACTACAAAGACTCACTGAAAGTGTACTTCACCTAGTCAAATTTTCTAAACAAAAATAGGAAAGTTTTGAAAAGATTCAGCATAGCTATGTTATCTAAATAATTTTTATGTCTTTGAGCATGAAGGTAGAATGTAGGTTTAGGTATTGGGAGGAATCACCAAATTTAATCATTAACTCCTTGACAAGCCTAAGTTATGGAATGCATGGTTCATGTTGAACACATCTCACCTAAAACGTGAATCATGCATTGAAGCTATCAAAATAATTTGTAATTTTACACACATCCCAAAGAGGATAAAGGATATATTCTGTGATGGGAGGATGGCATAAGAACATACACTTCCTTCTTGAGAGGAGAATATAGACATATAACAATATATAGAAGAAGGAAACATGAAGCAAACTTGGAGGAGTCAGAACAATTCTCAACGATATTATTGTAGAAATTTCAAAAATATACTAAATCTGAAATTTCCACCTCACTTATATGAGGCCACAAATCGATTTCATATATTTTTCAACCTTAGTGTTGAAATTAATTTATTTAGTATTCTATCAAGAAACTTCAAACTACCAAATGATACTTCTAGGAAAACTCAAGAATATAGACACCACATTAAATTCAATCATGGATTATTTCAGCATCCATTAGGGAAAGATATATCTCACTACATAGATCTGAAAATTACTTCAATTACAATAGAAATATAACAACAACAAATTAGGTTTGATGTTAAGACCTATACAAAGCCCCATTTTATGTGTAAAACCCCTTCTTAATCCCTAGATATTGAATTATTCAATTTAGAGTATTATAATTGTATGTCGGCTAGAACCCTTCATGGTACCCTTTCATTACTCTTCCGATCTCACAATTCAATCATGGATTATTTCAGCATCCATTAGGGAAAGATATATCTCACTACATAGATCTGAAAATTACTTCAATTACAATAGAAATATAACAACAACAAATTAGGTTTGATGTTAAGACCTATACAAAGCCCCATTTTATGTGTAAAACCCCTTCTTAATCCCTAGATATTGAATTATTCAATTTAGAGTATTATAATTGTATGTCGGCTAGAACCCTTCATGGTACCCTTTCATTATAATTGCCGCCTTTGTCTCTCTCTCTCTCTCTCACACACACACACACACACACACACACACACACACACACACACACACACACACACACACACACACACACACCAAGCAGACCTAGTCTTAGAATCATCTTATATCACCTTATATTGTATTATAAATTGGATATACTATAAACAAAGGTTTTCCCCTTGAAGTGGACTATATTCATTGACTCTTAGTCATTTTTAATGCGTTGGATCATAAAATTTGGTATCAGAGCATCGATCCTAAGGTTTTTTCTTCTTCAAGAGAGTCATCTTGGAATTTTCGCTATAACATTTTTCTGGGATGCTCTAGATAGCTAAACTTGGAGATTATTTATAAGACATATCAAGGTATATTTTTCCAAATTTCATCTTTTGGGTTGTTATACTTTCGGAGATACACCTTGTGGAAGGTAGGATTTGTTGACTAGTCCTATAACTAATCTCAAAAAAGTGTCTGGGTAAAATATTCATGTATTCTTCAAAGAGGATCCAAATTCTGTGAGACCAACTAGATTTGAAGGAGGACAGACCATAGTATGTTGGGTACAAAATATTGGACATGTGGCAGTCAGTACATGTTTTCTTTCTTGGAAAGGCCAAAAATCAGCAAGGTTTGGGAAAGTTACCCTAACTTTCCCTTGACACATACAATTTTGGTAAGAACTGTGGAATTGCAAAGAAGAAATTCCATAGTACTATAGGCCAAAATTTCATAATCAAAAGGGCCAAAATTTCATAAATACATCAGAAGGAAAGTCATCCTAGAGAACATACTCCAAATTAAGGGATTGGAAGGTACGTAACATACAATTGGAATAACATTTTATTGGAATATCTATTTTTGGGGATTCAAAATTTGTAATAAAGAGGAAAAAGAGGAGAATTAATATTTTCTCACATGGCTCCAAAGACTCTTCCAAAATTTACTGCACCAGATAAACCTCTAGAGAGCTCAATCATGACTCGAGATGAAACAAAGGAGGATCACTAAAAATAGGGAACACATGGAACATAAGCTGGATGAAACTATACAAATAAATATGGATGAAATGGAAAATAAGATGGAAAATAAGATGCATGAAAATAATAATGACATGAAAACAATAATGACATGAAAATAAAGATGGATGAAAATAAGGAAGAGATGAAAAGAAATATGGATGAAATGGAAAATAAGATGGATGAAAATAAAGTAGAAATACAAAACTCCATGAAGGAATTGAAAAATTATTTGTCTTCCATGATATTCTAGGCTCTAGATGAGAGAATCCCTAAAGGAGATATCAAAATTCAAGGAACTCATTAAAATAAGGGTAGTATTCAGGTTGAACAAACTGCCAATAATAAACTATTTTATAGTGGATTTAACTCTAATAGTGGAGTTAATTATGGTGGGAGTCCTAAATTCAAATTTTCCAAGACCAAATTAAATAAGTTTGATGGAACAAAAGTCTTTACCTCAATGAACCAAATAGAGCAATATTTTGAACTGCATAATATTGTGGATGATAAGAAAAAGGATTCACATAACAACCTTGAACTTTGAGATAAAATGATATCGATGGTATTAATGTGTAATTAAAAGGAAGCTACATATTTATCATTATACTTGGAGTTTATGTACAAGAGACTTACAAGAACAATATGGGAAAGTGTGGGAATGAGACTACTTCAATTGATTGACAAGAATCAAGCACTTAGGTGATATTGAATATTATAATTCATAATTTCAGGTAATGTCCACAAGGGTGGATGACATAAGTGATGAAAATTTGTTGGAAGCTTACATGAGTAGATTAAAACAAGACATTAAACATGAGATTTTATTAAGACATCCTATAAATATTATGGAAGCTATGCAATTTGCTCATCATAATCAAGCCGAAAACAAGGGTACACACAAGTCTACCATTGGAGCATACACAATAAGCAAAGATCATTTTGGGGTTCATTAGACAAGTGTACCTCAGTCAACAAGGTTGGCACCTAAACAAATGAATGAAAGAAGAGCAAAAGGACTATGTTTCAATTGTGACAGTGAGTATAGTAAGGGGCATAAATAAGGTGAGAATAAATTATTCTACATAGACTATGAAGAGGAAGAAGATAAGGAATTAGAACCACCACAAGATACATATTTGCAAGAGACTACTCCAACACTATTGTTTCATGCATTGGATGACATCAATACTCCACAAACCTTAAATATACAAGGATACATCAAAAAGAAAAATGAAACAATATTGATTGATTTTGGTAGTACCCATAATTTCATTAATTACAAATTAGAAAAAGATCTCAATTTATTTGTATATATAACACCATAGTTTC
Organism: Picea abies; assembly: GCA_900067695.1. Taxonomy (NCBI): domain Eukaryota; kingdom Viridiplantae; phylum Streptophyta; class Pinopsida; order Pinales; family Pinaceae; genus Picea; species Picea abies. The sequence goes on from CBVK0100184679.1 coordinate 14,021, forward strand.
AAGTAATGATTGTAGATGGAGGAAACATAAATTTTTCAGGGAAATGCCATAGTATTAATCTCAACATGGGGGAGTATTTTCTTTATGGCCCCATGATTTCCATCCAAATGGGGGGTGTTGATGTTGTATTAGGGATCCAATGTTTACAATCATTGGGAACAATGACCCTTAATTTTCAAGATATTTTCATGAGATTTTCCTTAGATGGAAATAAAATTGAGCATATAGGTATCCAAGGAAAACCCTCTAAAGTGATAAGCTCTAATAGCATGAAGAATTTACTCAAAAAGGGACACTGGGGTGTAGTTGCATTATATAGAAGAGAATCTCATGATCCTGACTGCATAGGGTGTAGATGAAATTGTGGGAATAGAGGAAAAAATAATAAAGTAAGTTGCGACAAAAAAAGATTCTTCGTAGAAGTTCATAGAAGCATGGAGGAGTGATCAACATGCCTAAGTGGACCAGGAAGAGCCACAGGTGAGTGTTGGGGGCCTATAAGACAGGTGTTGTGGAAACAGATTTCATAAAATCCCTAAGTATGGAGGATATGCACAACGAGAGAAGAAAGACGACAAGGCAGGAGTGGAGTGCACAATAGAGGCACATTCAGGCTTGGGAGTGCACAGTAGAGGCACATTCAGGAGTGCAGTGTGTAGTGAGAACATACTTAACAGAAGACTAAAGAAGAAGAATAAAACAAAGAATAAAATAAGAAGATAAAGCAAGCGAAAATGAAGGATAACATTTCGACATGCTAAAATAAGAAAGGCTTGCAAAAGAAGGAAGACCAGTTGTCGGGTGGGAAAAAGCAACATGCAAATATAAAAGCAGGAAAAGCAAGATCAATCAATGAGTTAACAAGGGTTGTCATGAGTTAGAATGAGTTGTAATTAGGTTTTTTGGATAAGAAAAGTAGGGTTTTGAGCCCTAGAATTCATTTATAAATATGTAATGGGTTGGGAGAATAGGGGTCCAGTTATGTTTAGTTGGTTATGTGTTGTTTGTTCTCTATTTTTAGGTTATGTTCGTGAGGATAGTGAGAGAGTAGAATGAGAATGAAAGAGTCTATGTATGATTGTTAGGAAGATGTTGCAGAGAGAGGCTTGCACTGCAGAGCGGATAGACAAGATGGATAAAGATATAGTAGGATATCTCTATTGTAAGCACAATGCACAAGCCTGAGACAATTATATAAATAATAATAAAGAAGCCAGTGATTATGAATGTAGCCCAAAGTTGGGTGAACTACATTAACTACTGTATCTGCTTGTCTTTTATGTGATTGATCATGAATGTTCTCTTCATGCATGTTAGACTAGATGTGCTTACTATATGATCACTAATCAATGGTTATGAATGTTAAAGTAATTGGATTATGTTACATTATACAGTATAATGGTACTATCTAACTAAATTTACTAAGTAACCAAGGAAGAAAAATACATAATAATGCACATCAAATAGTTAAGTAAGAATGAATAAGATGATCACCTCCCATCCCCTCACTACTGCAAAAACCTGGTTCCTGCAGCCCAAATAGATGCCTTGGGTGAGACTTCACTTGCATGAAGGTGATGCTAAAAGGGCCAGTGTATGAAGGGATTTGTTGGTTAAGATAACTTGAACCTAGGGTCTTATAATCACATGTGACAAAAAATGGTTCTGTTGTTAGGACCCGAAATCTGTGATTGAGGGAATGTTTTGGAGGTAAACTATGAAAGAGATCTCAGAATGGCTAGAAGGGAAGGAAAAATAATTTTTTCAAAGAGAGAATAGAAACCCTCGGATGAACGATGAGAAATGCATGCAAAGGTATGTGTACATAGAGCTGTACGAGATTTTCTTTGGTAAATTTCTGATTATTTTGACTGAGTGGTTGGAAATATTATTGGAGAATATTGGAAGGTATTGAAATGCAACACCAAGAAACTAGAATACTGATTTGGTAAGGAAGATGAATTTTGTAAGGAATAAGACTTCTTATGCAGTTGATTTCTGGTTTGACAACATATTGGGAGGATATATTACACAATTTGTAGTGGATTGTACCCAATCATACAATGTTGTAGAGAGGGATTTATTCAAAGGTCTGTGCGGAAGGTTCATGAAATCATTGGATATGTGGATAAATATGTTTTTGTGCGACAAGTGCATGACAACAATGGAGTCTGATTGTTAAGGGGATTCTTGCACATAGGGGAATCGGGAGATGCCAAGAGGATATTTTGAATGTAGGAAGGAATAAGGGGATAAATGAAGAAGGAAGGGAAGGATTGAGGATGTAGAGAACCAGAGAAGTTGTATCAGAGTAGGAAGACGAGTATGGAGTACTGTGTAGTGGAAGAAGGTACAAGAGGCGAAAGATTGGGGATGAGAACAGAGAACCAAGTAGTGAGCCTAAGGGAAGAGAACCCTGCACAATCATCCAGATCATAGAGATATCGTACATAGAAGGAGAGGAAGAGAATTATAAGTTCAATCCTATAATAGAAGAGACGATAATTCATACTTAGACTAGATCCTGTGCCAATTCCACAACCCCGTGTGTGTCACCTAGATCATAAATTACATTCAAGGATTTGTCAAAAGCACTCATAGTTAGTAAGGGAAGACAAAGTAGCAGTGGCCATAATAGTGGAAGTAGTGCATAGATTCAAATTCAACCAACATCTCTCAGGGGAGGTACTACACAAAGTAACATGGCAGGGGTAGACAACACCCTTAGACTACCGGAGTTCCAGGAAGTTGGGTCAGAGGACCCAGAACAACATATATCTATATGCAAGACACATTGGGCTAAAAATAATGTTCAGGATGAGGCCATAAATATTGCGTAGTTGGAAAAAACATTTATAGGTCATGCACTAGTATGGTACATGAAACTACAAAGTACCACACCTACAGGATAATCCAAGACTCTAGAATAAATTAGAGAAGCATTGTTGAAAGAATTCAAGAATCCAAAGTCTGAGTCACAGTACATTACAAAGTTGAAGGAAATAAAACAGGTACATATTGAATCAGTTTGGGATTATGACCAATGTTTTAAGGATATGATGGGTAGAATGACATTCCAGATCCCTGATCAACAATACCAAGAATGGTTTATTTTAGGATATTTAGACACTTAGGAGTTAGTCAAGTTCTACTTGGTATAATGTGTCATTAGGTAAAAGTGTGTTTCTTTAGTATG
>CBVK0100184680.1:0-18982 GCA_900067695.1 Picea abies
TCCAATCCCAAAATCTTGGTTTATACATGAGGAAACCAGAAGACAAACCAGCGACTGGAAAACAATGGAAGCTCATTTCTACAAGAACTTTTTATTCAAAAGTAAGTACCCCGAGCTTGAAGTAGCCCTGCAAAAGATTAAAGAATTTCTTTTTACAGATAATGGTAGCCAGAAATCAAACTTATTGGTATGTTCCAAGCATAGCCAAGAACCTCAGACAAATCTCCACTTGCACTCAACTGAGATGCCTATAGAATGTTATCAAATTAGCAAAGATTCAGAAAACATAGATGACTTAGAAGAATTGAGAAACCTAGCCATCAAAGAAACATAGAGGAGAAGAGAAATCCAAAACACTATATCCAGCCAAACTGATAGTTCCTACAATCACCCATTAAAATTGCGCAAAATCAACATAGGCACCGCAAAGCAACCCAATATAGCTATGGTGGGAGATTACTGGGATGAGAAAACCAGTCAGGAAATACAAAGTTTACTACAAGATAATGAGGATTTGTTCCCAAATAATTTTTCCGAGTTAAAGGGAATCAAAGGAGTCATGGGAGAAATAAATATTGAGTTAAAACCAGGATCCAAGCTTGTCAGACATAGACCATACCGTCTTAATCCAAGAGTAAAAGAGAAAGTTAAGAAGGAGATAGATAAGATGTTAGAAGCAGGTCTCTTTTTTGCAGTAGAAGAAGTGGAGTGGGTCAATCTGATAGTCATTCAAAGAAAGAAAGCCACAGAGGATATTAGAGTCTGTGTAGACTACAAAAGTATCAACTTTGCCTATGTACATGACCCCGTCCCAACACCCTTTACAGATGAAGTCCTAGAACAAATTGCGAGAAAGGAAGCATTATAATTCATAGATGGATTTTAAGGATACCATCAATTCAGGATCACTGAAGAGGACAAAAGAAATACCACTTTCATAACAGAATGGGGATCTTTTGCATACAACGTGATGCCATTTGGCTTAAAGAACGCCCCTGCAATTTTCTCTAGGATTGTGATAGAATATTTTAGGCAGTTCATTCACAAATTTATAGAAGTCTATATGGATGATTGGACAATATATAGCCTTCTCAAAGAACATGTAGCACTTCTAAGGCTAATGTTTGACAGATGCAGAGAGTTGTATATCTCATTGAATCTCAGAAAGTGTATCTTATGTGTACCACATAGGAATTTGTTGGGCCATATAGTCTGCTGAGAAGGAGTATTGGTAGATCCAGACAAAGTTGTAGTCATTGTGAATATGACACCACCCATGAGTGATAAGTAGTTGCACTCCAAGATAGGACACACAGGTTACTATTGTAGGTTCATCGGAAGATATGACAACATTATTGCACCTATGGAAAACCTACTGAAAAAGGATGAAACATTCCAATGGACTCCCGAATGTGATAAAGCATTTGAGACACTTAAGGAGAAACTCATCACAACATCGATTATGATATTCTCAAACTAGAAGAATGAATTTCACGTTCATGTAGATGCTTTAGGAATTGCCTTAGGAGCCATCTTAACACAACCTTGAGGTGGAGCTATGGATCACCCTATCTATTTTGCGAGTCAGAAGTTGTGCAAGCAGAACACAACTACACAACGACGAAAAGGGAGGGTTTGGCCATGATTTATGCTTTGCATAAATTTAGACATTATTTGTTAGGGTCTCACTTCAAATTATTTACTGATCATTCTTCATTGAAATATCTAGTTAACAAACCTGTGTTGGAAGGGAGAATTTGTAAGATGGTTGTTGTTATTTCAGGAATTTTCCTTTGAAGTTATCATCAAGCCGGGAAGATGCAACATAGGACCTGATCAACTGTCCAGGTTAAAGTCAGGGGAAAGTGGCAGAGTGGTAGATGATTATCTCCTAGATGCACATTTTTTCAGGATTGAGGCCATACCGGAATACCTGGAGGACATAGAAATATTTCTCAGTACAGGGGCTTGTCCTGAAACCTATTCTGCAACCCAGAAACACCATATGGTTGTTAGAGAATCAAATTACCAGCTGATCTTCATAAAGTTGTATAGAATAGGACTAGACAATATCCTCAGATGGCATGTCCTGGATCACGAAAGGTAGGATATACTATGGGAATGCCATAGTGGAGTTGCAGGAGGCCACGTAGGAGGAAAGGCCATGACAGAGAAAGTTCTATAGGTAGGACTTTGGTGGGAAACACTTTTCAAGGATGAAAAAGTATATGCTAGATCGTGTGATGTTTTTCAACCCATGGGAAAGTTGTCACGCCGAGACAAACTACCACTACAACAAGTTATATTTCTACAAGCATTTGAGAAATAAGCAGTTGACTTCATTGGACCAAGACTGACCATACGTCAACTACCAACCAATGCCATGTTGTGAGGTGTGGATGTTAACCATATCTTTAGTGTTGTGTTCGGTACCGAACCATTGGTGAAGAGGCCCAGAAACGAGGTCTTTCCTAACAAACCTATGAAACCCCAACCCCTTGCATTAGCTGCTCCCCGCACCCGCGTAGTGGTCAAAGCTACCACTATCATTGATATTCAGGATGACACGGAGCCTGAAACATTTCTATCCACATTTTTCACTGAGCACCCTCCATCACCACCACCACCCCAATTACCAAACCCTGCCACCACCATCCTACATCAGAACACAACCCTTGAGCCGATGCAGCTCGATCATCCAGAGATAGTGGAGTGACAACTCCTAGAAATAACCCAAGAGTCACCCAAACCAACATCATAATTTTTTGGTCCAGACCCCAAAGCATCAGAGCCAAGCATGAAGTTGAATGATCTAAATCTAGACACCCACGAACAACAGCTTGAGTCTTCAGTGCAAGAAAAATATGCTCGAACTAGAGAGGAGCCGGAAGCCGGAAGAAACCAGCAAATTACCTCACCATCCAAGGGTGAGGGTGTCCAAGAAATCAAGACACATGAAGCAGAAGCACCAGAAGAGCCAAAGATACTAGATTCTCACAACAAATCAGAATCAACAACCGAGCAGGATATGACATCCGTGCAAGCACAAATGGAGCGGGTTCTCTAGAACCCTCAACAATGCACAAAATTGATGCAACTTTGCATAGCCAGAACATAGGTTCTGACTCTTTTCCCACGACACTAAGGTTGGGGATCGCACCAACGCCACCAATGGAGGAGGAGGTAGAAACCCACTCGGACCATTCAACGGCGAGTGGACTTCCACTGCAGTCACGAGCACCCAACGATGCAACTCCTTCATCTTTTGACCTGGTACAATGGCCAGTAACGCAATTATTTGGACTAATCCAAGAATCAACAAACCAATTAGAGCAAAGGCTCCAAGAGGCTGATAGATCTGTTGAGGTTACAAGGAAGGAAGACTTCATCATGCAAACATGAAGAATGCAGGAATCACATGACAAACTCCAAGTCCAGCACAAACTGGAAAAAGTGAAGGAAAGACTTATTGAAACCTAGCCAGAGATTCGGAAGGTTGCGTCTGACCTACCCGAAGCTAACGAGGTAGGTGAGCCAGAGCAAAAAATCGAGTTGCTACAAGAAGCATTGACACGACTCGCTACTCGCGTTGAGCAGCTGGAAGCAAAGCTACAACAAGTCCAACAGGAAGCAGAGCAGTAGCCACAACAGTTGTAGGAGCAGATACATAAGATTATATTTCAAGGTAATAACTCTTGAGCAGCACTGCAAAAGAACACAACAGAATGCACCAAAATATTCAGGGAAGTCAATGACTGGATGGGCATCATCGCTCGACGAAACCAAGTNNNGAAACCAAGTCTTGGAGGAGGTATGCACAAAGATCCAGGTGTTGAAAGAAGAAGTTGTGGCCACAACGGACCCCATGGGGAAACAACAGAAGTTCGATCAAGTCCAACAGGCCAGAAATGAACTGAATACACTCTTTGACGTATAATCCATAGCTAAGAAGGAGCTGTGCAACTTTCGACCTGTAATTTAGACAGCCTACATGCAAATGCATCAATTCGATGCAACAATAGATTCTGAGTGGAACTCGTTGGTTGCAGCCAAGCCAAAGGAGTATAGTACAGAGATAACCCAACAGTTTATTGTAGAGACATCACTCCTCACTTGGAAATGGTAGGACAAAGTTGTAAGATTTCAAGGATTGAAGCAATGAGCCTTAGCATTGGTACCAGAGTTGGGCCCTTCGTTTGAAGAGGTAAAAGAAGAAAAAGCACAAACAAAAGATCCCAAGGAAGAGGAAAATAATGACAAGGTAAAACAAAAGATTCTCCTGGAGGATGTGAAAGAACCAAGCCCTTGACTTGAGGGAGAGTCAAGGATTGTGCTCGGATCCTATTGGGCCCTTCATTTTTGGATAAGTAATTGTGCAAGTTTTGACTGAGCACGAGTTGTGCAAGCTTCATCAAAGGCCTGGATAAAGAGAAACATAAAACAATTGTGAAAGTCAACTCAATGCCAGCTAAACAACAAATGGTTGCAACATAACAAGAAAGTGTGCAAGTCAAGAAGGAAGACACAACCCAGAGATATATAGGGATGAACATAAGTGTAAAACAATTGGTTGGTGGATTGGTTGATTTAGTCATTATTGTTGTTGTTACCCACTCAGATTAGCTATTGATGATTGTTGTAAGTTAAGTAAAGTCAATTCTTGAGTCTGAAATGAATTGGATCTATCAGTTTGAGAATTGGATCTCTGCGACATGAGTCTAGAGCCAAGAGTTTGTACAACACATTACTATGTAATTTTTAGTCTGTAATCAGAGAAAGATTCTGAAGATAATATGAAGAAGGACCTACATTTTTAAATATTATGTGTCTCTGTGTGTTTACTTATGCATTACAGTATTCCCTTATGGATTATGAGTTCTATTTGATGGTTCTATGTTTAAATGCTTACTAGCTACGTAAGTAGGTTCTATTCTTGCACATGTATGTTTCAGATTTGTTCATGTCTCTTGCACAAGATTAGGAATGAGTTCTGAAGGATCTATGGACCCTCTTAAGTCTTTTCCCTACCCTTCCCTATCTATCTGTCTCAGCAGTGCTTCAGGTGAGACTTCTTCTCTTGGGAGGAGATGAAAATTCCAGCGCTCTAGATCACACGGTACCTTTTTTTGGTAACTTGACAAGGATCCTAGTCTAATCAAACTCACGCCAACAAGCACCTCTTCTAGATACATCCACAAATATTTCATATCTAGTGTGCTCATTCATTAGGGAGTCTTGGACATTGGGGTAGCTCCAGAAATCAAATCAATAGAGAAGTCAATGTCTCTATTTGGTGGAAATCCTGACAATTCTCCAAACACATCTTCATATTCCTTCAAGAATGGATAGTCTTCAAGATTTGGCACTTCATCCTTGTTTGGATCTTCCATATGCATTGCACATATTTTGAACCCTTTTATAAAACTTCTTTTTAGTGGTGATGTTGATATATCTTTGAAAGATATAGGCCTTGGAATACCTTGAACTATCCTTGAATTCCCTTACTCATCAAGACATGTGAAATCCTTTTTGTAGGAATATAAGAAATCATGATTCTTTTCCATCCAATCCATGTCAATCAAGCAGTCATATGTCCCAAGTGGTATGATGTTCAAATCAACCTTAGAGTTGACTCCATTCATTTTCATTGCACAATATTTAACAAGCTCATTGATTCTTCTCTTGGTTCTAGTGGCTAATTGAACCAACCAAGACTTTTCAAGCTTACATATCTTCAATTTAAATATGTCAACCACATTAGGATCTATATATCTATGACTAACTCCATAATCAATCAAAACAACTATGGGATGATTATAAATCTTACTTTCTACCTCAATCATGTGGGATTGATAGGATTCTTGTCTATTATCCAAGGCTATAAAAATCCTTGGCACACTCCTACCTATGTATTCCACTGTATCAAGTTCCTGAAGATTATGCAAAGTCCTCATCCTATCTCCTTTGTGAGTACAATATTTATACGTGTAGTCTCCCTCACATCCTCAACACTTTATGGGTTTCTATATTGTCCTTTTCACAAAGGAATCTGTCATATTGGGATCATTTTGTGCTTTCTTCCATTACCTATAAGACTATTAATTGTTCCTAAAGAAATGTGTCTTGAATCCTTTCTTCCTTTGATCCATATTTCCTTTCTTTTTGTCATCCCAATATTTTTGAAAAGTTGGTAGATTCCCTTATTTTGTTCATAAAGATACTTTTCTTTTCTTATGTATTCTTCCATTGTCTTGGGCTCATTAAACTGAATTTTATCAATGTATAAAGAAGGGAGCCCACTTATAAATATTAGAATGGAGATCATCCATTCTAATGTGAGCTCTGAATGCTTCTACTTGTCTTGCACTAGTTGATTGTTTTGTGCCATAATATTTATTGAATTTCCTCTGCAATATATTTAGACTCTGTAGTATCTCTTCCTAAGATATTATCATCATTTCATTGAATTATCTATATATTTTCACTTTTTTTTCATTCTTCTCATGGTCTTAACTAGCTCCATAGGCTCTACATTCCTTCTACGTCCATTGGACATGGTTTATGTATTTACCAGGTTATGTAAACCTATGGTTTCATCCTCATGGATATAAGATCCCTGGAGATCCTCCAAATATCTAGTACTCATATAGTAACCATGTATTGTTTTCTTGTACCTTTAATTCTACAAGAATGCGCATGGAACAATCATTGTTAGAATTATATAAATTGTAAAGTGTTTCATTAATTAGGTTACAGGTCATCCTTAATTTGATTTTATGGAGAACACATATGTACTACTCTAAATTCTAATCCTTCATGAGTAATATAGTTTGAATCATATTTCCAATGGCTATACTCATACCTCATTCTGAATTATGGGATAAAAGTTATAGATTTGTGAATTTGCCATTTTGACTCAATTATACACTATTGCGACTGGTGCAATTTAGTTGAGATACCATATTCTACCATTTGTAATAGAAAATATGTTAGGAATCAAAACAACTTTATATTAGGTGCAGTTAGGATTTATGATTTTGAACACATAAATTTTTTGATTTGGAATTTGATTCTCCACTCAAGTCCTATATAAGTCTAGAATTGATGACTTTGCAATTTTACATTTTCTTCAGACTTGGAATTTTTAGCCAAAACTAGCTATCTCCCAAATGGAGAAGAATTGGGGAAAAAATCCTCAAGATAAAGGTGTTGAGATTCTTGAGGAGGTAAAATGTCATCTAAATAATGTTTTTTGGATTAGTGATCTGGGGTCCCTTTTCCCTCTCTAATGATGTTATAAATCCCCCAAAAGTGCCCAAGAATAGTGAATTTTTCCCTATTTGGGAATCTCCACACCAACTCCTTTTTGATTTTGCTAGAATCTCAATTGGGTATCTTCATGCTTGCTTTTCGGAACCCCTTATTAAATTTTCACCCTTATTTGGGCCTCGATCACTAAGCATGAACCATATCTTTAAAACCCATTATTTTTTTTTTCAAAGGATGGAAGTAGAATTAACTAGTGTCCCTCTTCACTATGGACATACCCCCTAAATTTCATTTGATTCTGAGTTAAAATTATCTTGTTATGGCCAAAACGAGTTTTTGGCTCCAGACGTTTTTTCTAATACTTGTTCAATTTTCTCCTTCCCTTTAGTCCTTCTTTCCTTCTTTTCTTTTCTCTTCCTTTCTCTTCTTCTTTTTGGGACTTAGCTGATTTTCCTTCTATGTGGAGGAATACCCATGTGAAGGAATAGAACACCTGCAAGTATTCCGCACTCCACAAGTCTTTGAGACTTAATAGATTTTCCAACATCCATGAAGAGGAATAAAACACTCACAAGTCTTCCACACGCCACAAGTCTTTGGGATTTAGCTCATTTTACAACATCCATGCGGAGGAATGACCATGCAAAGGATTAGAACATCCACAAGTCTTCCTCGCTCTGCAAGTCTTTGGAATTTAGTGGATTTTCCAACTCCCATGTGGAGGAATGGCCATGCGGAGGAATATAACACCCACATTCTCCATTCCACACTCTAAACTCTGCATTGTTGCGAGTCTTGGACTTAGTTTATTTCCAACACCTTGCACTACAGACCCCAATCATCACCACCATGGGATGCCACTATGGCAGTCCATGACACCGTTTCTATGTCAACACTACAATGTCACCTGACACATGGCCTCCATGTCATCAAGTAAGGAAAATTTCCTAATTTTAAAAAATTCAAAAAAATCATAATTTTCCAATATTTCTTGTTTTGGCTGAAAATATTCTTTTCTTTTTCGACTGCCATGGGAGTTATAAATTTATATTACCTTGTCTAAACTTGACACTATAACTATTCATTTGACATCCCATTTCCAAATTACATGCATATTTCACCAAAATGTTTGGAATTCTCACTCTAAATTTCACCATTTTCCACAAATTCAACAAAGTCTAATGCTCTGTAACAATGAATTTGTTAAATATGTGCTACTCTTCGGCCCATACAATTCTATTTTTGAACCAAAATCTTTGATACAACTATATAATGTCCCTAGATAATCACTAAGGCCCTCTAGCAAAAAAATTTCTCTAATACCCATTTGTAACATACCCATCTCCCTGGATGGGCCACATTGCTACTAAAACAATTTAGTATAATTTTAATATCAGTATGTCATATTCGAAAATATAGAAAACATGACATACAAACATGTTGAAACCATTAATACTTAAATTCATGAATGCAACCCATTTAAACATGCACAACAACAATTAACCACATACATCAACATTCATATTTGTAATGTATAGAGTAAGTGCAGTATTCAATCATAGCATTAAAATTTTAAATAACACAATGATTAAAACACTTATTTTTTAAAAATGATATACATAATGGACTATAGACAAAGGACATTCCACCCAACCATAGACTATATTTCTCTGATTCTCTTAGTAGCAAGTCACCCCTAAGCTAGGGATATGAATCCACATGGATGGATAAGCTCCTATGGGTGTCTACAATCCATTGCAACTACTCAAATACCTAGTAAAACATAGTGATGTGACTCCTGTAGCAATTCCAGCCACCCAACTCTCTTCCCCATTACCTTGCACAACACAAGGGATGATATTTCCTTCTATGTACCACAATCCCTCATACAACCTCTATCCCCTCCAGGGATCTAGCACAAACTGTCCATGAATCTCTCTACTAGGGGCTTTAGGAAATCTAGCTACAATCAAGAGTGCTCACATAACAAGCTCACTTTCTCTTGGGTAATTCTCTCAATAGAAAATCTCTTACAAGCATAGAAAACTCATTTTCATCATAATTTCCATCTTCAACAAGATGTTCTTAATACCCATTATGGATGGCCACTCTTCCACAACACTTTGCTCTCCTTTTTCTCCCTTCCTGCTAGCTATAAAAAATACTCTCTTTCTTACTCAATTGTTTTTCTTTTCCCATGCTTATTTGACTCTTTATTTCCCCTCAAATATGCTTACACTCAACCCTTCATGTCATAACCGAGTGGACTGACTTCTTCACTCAACCCCTTACATGAATTCCATGAGTTTAGTGTTTAATAAGTTGAAGGGATAAATGGATAAATGAAAAATTGATTAATGAAGATGTCTTAAGACTCAAGGAATATGCAAACTCCTCAAAACCCCCATTAATCCCCCCTCTCTTGTAGAATCATAGCCCCTCATTACTTTTTTCCTTACCCATCTACAACCAACGATGTATCTCATTTTATCATTTTCAATGTACAATGTTTACATATTACATTGCTTGGCCCATGACCATTTCTTATTATTTACAATTATACAATGCTACATTAGGGATACAAATTGGGATGTTACATGCATACTTGAAGGAAACCCTACTTTGACTACAAATAAAGACATAAAACATTCCAAAAGACCACCTGGAAACTACTCAACAATCCTTGTACCAAATTGATATGGAATAATGTGGACAAAATATGATATGACCTAGACATTTGTTGAAAGTCAATCCTCAGATCTATGAATGTGCAATTCCATGTGTGGGAATCATGCTTTTCAGATCTTCCACTTTTTCAAGTTTGATGAAGTCTATCATATTCTAGAAACTAGAGAGTTCCATATGGATCAAATTAAACTTAAATGGGCTAGTATATATCTATTTCATATCGTTTGGTATCACTGGGTATATGATTATGCAAATTTAACTTTGACCATTACCTAGGAGGATGTATTTTAATAGATCATAAGTAGAAAATATCAGTTTCCCTTTAAGAAACCATGTGGTCAAATCTTTGGATGAATAATTAGTTCTTCATTAGTGGCAAAAAAATCAAATCCCTATTGTTAAATATAAGGAGGACTTCAGAAAAATGGTCGAAGATACTGACTTAAAATGAAAATGGTATGTTGGACACCAAAAACCATTGGTAAACTATACCAAAACCACCAACTCACTAGAAGCCACCATTATACTGGACCAAAACCCACCAAATCATAGTTAAATTTGGAAATGCTCCCATCAACAAGATAAAAATAATGAAAACTTCAAGAGTAGCAAGGTATTAGAAGCCAAACCTATATTAATAGAACCATTACCTATACTATAACTATTTTTAAGTGAAAAATAATATATAGTTAAAAATAGTTATAATATATGTATGTACTATAATAGAGCTATATTTTATGATTACAATTATATTATAGCATCCTAGTGCCATCTTAATTAATCTGAATATATCAAGCATCAAGAGGGATCAAATCTCTTAAGATGAAAACTTTTTTTAGAGCGCAAAACTTGAGGAATGGTTTTCACCTCAAGAGATTTGATCCCTCTTGGTAGGATGGTTTATATTTTAGTATAAAACAAAATCCCTTTATAAGATAAATGTGAAATTAATTTAATTTTTTTTTCTATAAATTTATTTTAGTTTTGAACTAAATTTTGAATTTATAGGTATTTTTTTATTTTTTAATGTAACATGACAACATCTCCTCCATAAGTAATTTTATTATTATTTTTAATGTATCATTACATAGTGTAACGTGACAACATCTCCTCCATACTTGGATGTAGAGCACCTCTCGACTGTAATGACCCTTTTCTTATTACTGTAAATAATCTCATAAATAATCTGTAAGTAAATTAATAGATATTTAGTCTCTTTTCAATTCTGGGTGTTACATCGACACAATAACTATACATCATATAACTAGGACTTATTATAATTAATATATATCTTATAATTACTAAATATTATAACCTATATGTATTAATGTAACAATATTTAATATTTAAACTTAAATATAGATCTAGGAATGGTTTGTTTAAGAACATTAATTACATTTTTATTCCTTGCAGGTCAAAAGTTCAAATTCAGAAAGGTGTGATGTAAATTGTTAATGTGTAATCCCTTGTTCCACATAAAACATGTTGTGGGTATTGACATATCTCAATTTGGTGATATTGAATTATAATATTTAGGTATAATATTGATTGAAGAAAAAAATACACAATGTTCAACCACATGATCCAATATTAAGTGACGCTAATCAAATTTGGTGCGTAGTTGCAATTCATGATATAAATATTTATATTGTTTATGTTAATGGGTGTGGTACAATAAATCATATCAGACACATTGATGCATAATAAAAAAATAAATTCAACACAAAAAAAAAATAAGTAACATGCACTCTAAAATGACAATATTACTAGAAGTAAATTCCATAAAAGTAATAAATACTATTAATTTATATTAACATAATTATTGCTAATCATATATCTTTATCCCTAAATTATATTAGTAATTTACATTAATAATTTGTAATATTATCATTTTAAATATATTATCAATTTTTAAAAAATTTATTAGTAGTTGTCTTTGAGCAATTTTTAAATTTATTAGTAACTATGTTATAACAAATGTTGTGACTAACGTTTTTGTCATGTACTCACACATAGCCATTTTGTATTAAATTTTTTTGTCATGTACTCACGCATTAGCCATTTTGTATTAATTTTTTTGTCATGTAACCACACATTGCCCATTTTGTATTAGTGAAATAGTTCTTGGAATATTTTGAAGTTGTATTTCATATTTTTCCTTCACACATATTTGGTGGTTAATAATTTACTCCATAACGTTGATGGAGAATAACTTACATAGAAAAATTAGTGCATCAAAAATAACAATAATTATGTCTTAATCTTTTCATATACAATGGGAATGTAATTTACTCCATAACGTTGATCGAGAATAACTTGCACAGAAAAATTAGTGCATCAAAATAACATTAATTATGTCTTAATCTTTTCATACAGAATGGGAATGTGATGGAAAGAAAAATAATGATACTAGTGAACCAAACCAAAATGAAATCATATAGCAAACACAAGTTTCATCAATATTTGGAAAAGTGTCTGAATTTTCATTAATCGATTATGTTTGTACAATAGTGATATGTACAACATGACATTAATACCAACCAACAAGTATCTATCCACTTACTCCATGCGAAGAACTTTATTAAAGTAGGTGTATAAATATTAATATAGATCAAGTGAATATACAAGTGTTTTACATCATGTCTATCCATATCTTAAAAGTGTTTTACATCATGTATATTCATATCTTACATCATGTATATTCATATCTTACAATAGAAGTGTCATGTCTATTTATATCTCTATCATGAATATGAATAGATAGAGATAGGGTGTGATAGCCCATTATCATGGACAAGATTCCCTTGTAATAGTACATCCATGTTACTCTGGTGCACATATCTATCCGTGGATCCAACTTAGATTAAGTTTTTCAATCTGCTTAATTTTCATGCACTTGTTTAAACCTAGTCTTTTCATCAATAGCCTTGGTAGGTTATGTGGCAATATTTATATAATTATCTATAACAGACTTTTATTTTATCATGTTTACCTTTTTCATTAATAAACTTTACATGATTTATAAATGTTTTATGGATAAAAACTAATCTCTTATGTCTTATTGGTCTCCAACAATTGTCCTTCATTTAAGTATAAGCATTCTCTAAGGTGTGCCACTTTTTTCCCATGGAAACCATCCTTTTTAACCCAATATTATTACGTTTTAGGGTTCCTTTCCTAGTATCCCATTCCTTTGCACTCTATAATTGTGTCATTTTCCATCTCCACTCCAAATTTTGCCTTTGCACTCTATAATTGTGTCATTTTCCATCTCCACTCCAAATTTTGCAACTAAATATTTAGGAGAACAAGTGACTAATTCTTATTCATTGTATATCATCGATGTATCATAGAGCTTTATATGATATAAATGTGTTATTTTCCATCTCTATTCCAAATTTTGCAATTAAATATTTAGGAAATCAAGTGACTAACTCTTACTCATTGTATATCATCGATGTATCATAGAGTTTTATATGATCCATGTTGATGACTCGATCAATTTCCATGTGGGATTGTAAGTACAACTTAAATTCTTTCTTTTATATTTTGTTGATAATGGTATGAGGGTTATATTTGATCTATAAATGAGTGAATTATAGCCCACTTGGTTCACCAACATGGATCCTCAATGGAAATTAAAATCCTATCTTTATTATCCAACTTATACAAAGATTTGTGTCCTTAATGTAGGTTGCACACAACAACTAATTAAAAATGTCAATAATAAATAGGACTTCGAGAAAGTTTTTGTTGTTGTTTATCTTTAGGCATGCACACAAACATTGGCTATGTTTCTCTAGTATAACCTAGAACCATCATGAATGGACACCTATTTTCATTTACCAACATAAGAATAACACTAGCTAACCAATACGTTATTCATACTACTCTTTTGAAAAAAAAGGCACATGGAATTGTTTCCAAATTTGAGGTATATTGTTGAGCTTAGTGATGAAATTCTAGGCTCTAATTATAAAAGAGATGGTTGTATCCCAATAGTGATACACATTCTTGACACTTATTATCTTATGAAGGAAAAGAAGGAGAAACTATGACCATTGTCCAATTAGACAAAAAAACCGCTCAACAATGTCCTTATCTAGGACAATTCTCTGTTTCTTAACTGTAAAACAATCTATGAATGTGAGTACACTTGTTCTCTAAATTGAGGCATCCAATTGCCATGTATTCCTAAAAACGAACACATGTATCTTCATATTCCAAGAAAAAATTAAATATCATTGATGAAGAGCTAAATAGCCCATATTCTCATGTAATTAATTACTAGTATTGTTTATATCACAAGTCACATACAACACCTCTCCCACACCAACCCATCATATATTTATTTGGTATAATGCCTTGTTCAATGTTTGTAGCTTCCAACCATTACAAATCTCTAACCTAGAACTAAAAGGATACAAGAATGTTTCTAATGTATGGTTGTGGGTTTTACTCAACATCCAATTAGAGAAAGAGTCGGGGATCTGGCTAGTAGTCTCAATGGATAAACCCATATATGCACATCATTCTCTTCCAATGCCCCAAAATAAATAAGGAATATTTTTATTTAAAGTAGAGAATTAGATCAATTTCCATAGCATATATGTATAATCCACAACATATATAGCATACATATTAGATCACCATTGGGCTTTCTTTAGTCTAGGTGTTTTTCATTCCCCTCTTAAATTCATGTAGCCAAGGGAACCATGCATTTCACTTAGTATTTCATTGTACAATCGGTCTTGCGCAAGGGGAGGAGTTGGGTCTGATGTGCCCCTTTTGAAGCATCTTTTGGATATGATTCTTGATTTCATCATTTTCCATCAGTGAGTGATGATAGACTGGTCCATTAGGAAAAGGTGCATCGGGGGTTAGATCAATTGGATGCTTGAATTGGCAGTGCGTCAGTACCCCAATGTGTGAGGAGAATATGTCTATGTACTCTTCCACGATCTTGTCCACTTTATTCTGCTACAAAGAGAGGCTCTGTGTAGAGGCCACAGACGTGGCACCGACCTTTTGCTTACTATTAGCTCAGATCACAAAGAAGATGAACTTCCTCGTCTGTGAAATGACCTTACTACATTGCTTAGCAGAGACTAAATAAACAACGGTAGGTGGCGCTACCTTTGGTATCCTATACAATTGTCTACCCAAAGTAATAATAACACTCCGGGGTATAGACTCATACACAACATGTTGCTTCCACAAATATGGTTGTCCTAAAATAACATCACAAAATTCAAGGGGAGAAATATCACACAATACCTCACCTTTGAAAGGATTGATGCAGTAGGGCAGACGACATTGTTGGATGACAAGAAGATATATTTCTTAGCAAAGCCAGCTGATGGTGTAAGGTTATGGGTGCGGTGCCATTGACAAGTCCAACCACTTGACGACATCTGCTGAGATCAGGTTCTTTTGACTTCCTTTATCGATAATGAAATGAAATGGAGCCCCCTTTACCCACATTTGTGAGTGAAAGAGGCGTTCCCCTTCCTCTAGTTCTTCTAGTTCGCTTGGATGGACTTTTGTGGTAGCGACAGTGGCACTAGGTTCAACATCGATAATATTCTTCCCTCCTTTTGGATTTGATTCAAAGTCAGAATCAACCTTTGACTCAGAATCTTTCAGCTTAACCACAAGTGACTTCTTGGAGAGACATTCTTTGGTGTTGCGCCAAGGTCTTTTATGTTATTCACACCATTTTCCCATGTCCTTCTTCGAATTCTCATTACCCTTGTTGTATTGAGGCTTGGACTGGTTTTCCTGAGAGTGCCCATATTTTCTATGTCCCTTGTTGTGTGGGTTTGGGTCTCCTTTTCCCTGCTTCAGCTGTGAGGAGTTTGCAAATCCAAACTCTCGCCTCTTTTGGTTAAATTTTTGCTCGATCTTGACAACATATCTATAAGTCATACTCATTGATGCAATGCCCATAGACTCCATTTCTATTTTAATGTATCTGTGAAAACAACTGCGATATTTGAACACCATATGTCGCTTAGTGTCTTTCATACCCAATTTGGTGCGCAGGGTATGGAAAATATTAGTGAAATTTGTTACTGTTTGGTCCCTTTCTTGACGGAAGGTGGTCCATTTTGTGTACTGGTCCTCATAGCTTCCAACAGGGTAGTATTGTTCTTTAATGGCATCCCTGAAGGAATCCCATGTGGGAGCGACCACAAATATTTCATATTCCTCTATGGCCCTTTGCTTAGAGTAAGTATCCCCCTAGTCCTTAACATGGGGGATGAACTTGAGGAGTGCAAAAGTAATATTTTCCCTATCGAAAAATTATGGATCGAAAAATACCCTTCGAGTAGATTCAACCATTTATCTACAACATCTACATCTATAATTCCTTCAAATAATGGAATATCCAAATTTACTTGTACCTTGAAGGGGGTTGTATGGCTTCTTGATCAAGATCCTTCTCTTGCAGGTAGCCATCGAAGGATCTGTGCAAAGTTGTCCATCATTTCTTTCCTGTGTTGCATAAGGGATTCCTTGAGCAACATTTTAAAAGGATCTCTTGCTCCATCATATTTCTTTTTATCCCCCATGGTTTGTTGTCGGGATTAGAACAACTGATCCTGTAAAGGATCAACTGGTTTGAGTCTTAACTTCTTATACCAAGATCTTGTCTGGGACATGCACGAAGAAAAATAAATGAAGCGAAGACCTCTCTGATACCACTGATCTAGATTTATGAGAGGAACGAATTGACTAATAGACTAAATACAATAACATAGTGATATGAAGAACAACAACATATATCTAGTGAACAATAACTTCTATTGAATAAATGAAATAGGTTGAAACTGTAAAACTGTAGAACTGAAAACAACTTGCTCGAATGGTGGTAGCGATCTCTGAGAAGAGATGTAGCTTCTACGTGCAACAATCTGAGTAGAATTATTACAATGAGGATCCAAAGGCCTTTCTAACATTACTCATGAATTCCAAAACCATAGACATCCAAAAACCTAACCCTAGGAGGTGAAACGTGAAAAGTTATGTGGGCCCCTATTATTGGATAAATCGGTAGGTGCAGACACTAACTGATCTCCCTAGATCCACCTAGATCTAGAACAAAATAGGAAAATACATGACTCTTTCTCTAAGTTGCAACCATTGAATATACTACTGAGAAGGAATAAGTGACATACCTTTGTATCGCTTCCTTAGGTCTCTGTTGTTCCTACTTCGCTCCGGTGCTCTTGTGAAATAAGGTCTAAGACAACAAAAACCAACCAAAGTGAAGATAGAAAAATATATTCAATGTCAACCTATGCATATGATCAAGGAGTTATGCAATAAAATAAGAGTGATTTTATGGGAAAAGGACATGCCGCTGTATTATATTAAATGAAAGTAGAAGATACAACCAGATCACCTTGATGTCGCAAGGTGACCCTTGGTTCCAACACACACACTTTCTCTACAATTGCATGAAGAAGATCCAATATGACTTGATAGACAAATAGAGTCTTCAAGCTTCTATCCAAGCAATGTTCTTCACACAATTCTTCATTCAATATTGCTTAACCTTTTCCATGAGAAACCTTTCAATATATAGGAGAAGGAGAGATGTTTAAATGGATGAAGATGATCCCACTAAATCTGAGAAGTCAGTAGGATGCCAACCATGCGAATTCCAACTCATTTTCTAGAAGATCCTCTTCTAGAACCTTCGTAACCTCTTCTTCCATTTTTATCCTTGAAACAGGTTCACACCCTTCTTATAGAGAAAACTGTGAACTCCTCGCAGGCCAAGTATAGAATAACCTGGGAGACTGACGATTTTCACACTCTCCATCATAAGTAGCCTGTGAACTCACTTTAAAATTATGCTTTGTAGAGGAAGGCAATAGTCACTTCTCTTAGGAAAAAAGTCCTTATGAGAGCCCGATCACATAACTGTAGATACATCACCAGGGTGACAAACATCATGTGTAACATAATGCCTCCCAATGTATGAGGCTGGAACTTGTGACAGCCGAAATACTTTGTAAAATGCATGTGTGTGTTAGGAACAAGGAGCGCACCTAATCGGAAAATGGTAAACAACCAAGCATATGCAGAATATAATACTAGTTTTGAGGTAGGCATTCTCATGCTTAGATCACAAATGAATGAAATCATAAACGTAGGCCATGGTCACCAATCATACACCATGGATCCATGTCACCAAAATGCTACATAGCCACTAGGAATACACTACAGATCTATGTTTAGAAGACTCGAATTAAGACATAGCCACGTGACATACAAGGTGGATCTATGTGTCGATACCAATCATAGATACTCCATCACAACCTGGATCAAAAATATGAGACCCAGGGTCTTCAATCCCATTGTCTGAAAAGTACGAATCTAACCATGTGATTACATGTGTCGAAGTCAAACATGGTAGAAACCACTCGATTACCGGTCATTGATGAAAACTCTTAACAAGTGCGAGGGAAATCACCATTGATGTCAATGACTCCCAAGGTACCTAAGTACAATCCAAATAAATGTGAATAAATGAGTTGAAGTCGAACATTCAGCGGAATCTCTCGATCCGAGAACAATGATGTGAATCCACTGTTGAAAGCAAAGAGACCTGCAATTAAGGCATACAGGTTCTAAGGTACTAAATGATTTCTAAGTCTTATTCTCGGATAATGAGTTGGAGTCGATGGAAAAATTCTCGTCACAGGAGGGCCTTGATGTATCCCCCATCAATGACACGAAATAAGTAACAGATTTTGAGGGCAAGTCAAAGTACGAATATGATTTGAAATGGAAAAAGGGAAGGTCGACATGGTAAGAATGGACAACTGCAGATGATCGACTCAATGGAGGGCTTGTTTGGACTGCTCTTGAACATATTAACAACACGACAATGGTCTTGGTAGCATTGACTCAAAGATGACCCAAGATATGACCTTGTGGTAAATCAGACGAGAGACAAATGGATTTCCCAACCCAGATTCAAATGACAAATAGGGAGTGTCATGTTCAAGAG
>CBVK0100184682.1:1192-18556 GCA_900067695.1 Picea abies
GACCTAGATTTTGACATGAATGATGCATTTGTTCTTCAAATTTAGGAAAAGAATTATGAAACTCATCATCTAAGTACTTCTCTCTATAACAATCTCCTTCATCATCACTAGTAGAGGAATCACTTGCTGAATCTTGAATACATGATGCATACCTCTCACAACAATTCTCAAAAAGTATTTCAACTGGATAAATTATCTTGCAATGAGAATAAAAAACATCATGAAATTCCTTCAAAGAGGAAATACTAGAAGAAGGGATTTTTCTATACCATTGCCTCGCATCACCTTCCAATGAATACATGAACATTTTCATTAATATATCTTCATAATGGATGTCAAGCTACTACATCAAAGCATGCAATTCATGAACATACTCAAAAGGGTTGTCATCATCACCTTCATAAAATTTGGGTAGCAGGTCTTGTCATTCATCAATTTGAGGCACAAGATGTGGAAAACCATCTATGGCTAAGAAATTGAGTGGGGAAAACCTCCTAGCCAGGATGGCCTTCATATCCATTTGATTTTTCTCATCCCCAATGGAGTCACTAACATATTATGAACAATGGAGTCGCCATGGTGAATGTGCAGTCTTGAAGGTGTCCAACATCAGTCACCATCTAAAGATGGAGATGTGCAGTGTCATTCTTCCCAGGGACCTTTTCAATCTACTCAAATCCTTCCCTGGAAACAACACCAAAAATGTTAGCACTAAAAGTCACACTTTGATTGCTAAAGTGTAATCTCAACACCCATCAGAGTGTAAAAGATAATTTGGTTTTTAATAGGTGAATAAACAAGATGGAGAAAGAAAGGGAGAGGGTAGCGAACTACAAATCAATAGGCTACACCAATGGGCAATGGAGTCACAAACAACCCACTCATCTAAGGCACAAAAGATGCTTAATAGAAAACAAGATTATATGCTGATAGGTGGAAGAAATAAAGAAGGAAATCATAAGATAGAATGTCCAGTAAATAAATATCCTCTCAATTTAATGAATCAACAAATACTAGAATATAAACAATGACCGATGGGCAAAATACAACAGATCCTCTACTGCTTAGGGATCCATAAATCATTGACAGTGTTTGATCCTCAAATATTCAATACATTCAAATAAGAATAAATATAGACAGAAGAGTTACAATCTGAAATCACAACTCTCATGAGTCTCCAATAGAAGTAATTCTTACAATCCTAAAATGCCCACATGCTTATAAATGAACACACATAGAAAACTGTCTATTCCTACTCTCTCTATCCTCTCTTGGCTCATCTATCCTCATCTCCAAGAGATAGATCCTTCCTTAAATAGAAAATAGCATCCAAATAACCTAAGGAGGTCAAATCCCATATCCTCCATTGGATTCTAAGCCTAGGAGATAGGTGGCAACAATCAAAGAGACAAAAATCCAACAAATTGTTGATTTTTAGGAATTTGTTGGAACCGTTAATAAATTGTTTCCACCTCATGCATGAGGTCTTTGATGGAGATAAATATTAGGTGCAGGTGTCCCTTGAAATATAACTGATCCTTGAGAAGTCATTCGAACTCTCCTTGACATGTGGAAACCTCCCAACAAGGCAAATATCAAAACCGTGACCACTACAAGAAATTAGTATGCAACGCCACTGTGCAGAGTACGCAACGCCTACTTCTATATCCAATATCTCTAAAAAAAAAACACATTTTGAAAACTTGAGAGAGGTTTTTGTTATTTGGAATGTTATGAACAAAAACCTCCTCCATTTTTCAAAAATACATCCTCAACTACTCATAACCCAAGTTTTAAATTGGTGACTCAAAACTGCCAGAATAACTCTGCACAATTTATCCTCTGCCAGAATATTACGCAGCGCCTATAGGTAGCGCCCGACTGTGTTTCTTCATGCAATTCGGTAGCATAAATCCATGGGTGCTATGATGCTTGAACTTGGATATTGAGAATAACTCAATATAATTTCAATTTTCCCCAAAACAAATAAAAATCCCATAACATTTGTATTCATTTGCCAAAATGAATGATGAAATGCAGATTTTGTTCTATGTGAAATATTAGGTAGCGCCTGTAGGTAGCGCCACTTATGCAACGCTGAGGCATAAAACAATATATTTCTAACATGGTGGACTTCCAGAAGTGATGTCCCCCACACACTCCTTCATGAAATTTTGACATGATTCTCTGTGTGTCTTCTTCATCAAGACACCTCAGTGAAAATCCATAAGGGTCCCTCCAATTTTTTTTTTGATTATTCACACAATATTTAACAACTTTGAGTTCCAGGGATATTACTTTAGACTTATCCATTCCTAGAGGAGGTTGGAAATTCTGCAGAAAATAAAGTATATATTTGTACCATTCTTATTCATTAATATTTTGATTGAATTGAGAACTATTAGTTTGAGGTTGTAAATTTCCTGAATTCTTACATATGTAATCAACTCCCATAGATCTACAATTGGAATCAACTAGCAGCTTAGCTAACCCCTGCCCTTTGACTAACTTGGTAGGCTTGATATTCATGTCATTTTCAAGAAAATTAGCTATCCATTTACTTATGTTTCCATATTGTCCAGTTGAGTCAAGATAAATTTAATAGCACTAGATGGAACGTATGCAATGACTTTGGATTGTAGCACATAAAATCTAAAATACTTGAGTGATTTGACGAAATAAAAAGTCTACTTCTCCATGATATCGTATTTTAACTCAGCATCCCGAAGTGCCCTGCTGAAAAAGACAATGGGCTATTCAAAACGCTCATAATTTCTCTATAGAAGGGAAGCTACTAAAGTGTCTTGAAATTCAAAAGAAAAAATCAGGAACTCTTTTTCAAAATCTAATCTAATCAAAACAAGGTCATCTAAAATAACCGGCTTAATAGATTGGAAATAATATTTATCTTTAGTTCTCCATTTGATCTCACTACCTTTCTTCAACATGCCAGTTATGTGTTTGACCAATTCAACAAAGTTGGGAATAAACCTTATGAGAGAGTTTATCTTCCCAAGGAAAGACTGGATTTCCTTCTTAGTTCTATGGATATAAATCTTTTGAATATCTATCACTCTAGCATGATCAATTTTAACTCCATCAGCACAAATAATATGACCTAGCAATTTCTCTTGTTCTAAAGCAAAATGAGACTTTTTTGGATTTAAAGAAATATCATACCTTCTGAACTTCATAAATACCTATCTCAAATGATGTAGATGATGCTCATCATAGTTAGAGAATACAGTAATGTCATCCAAATAGATGACAACAAACTTATCTTTCTCTCCCACAAAAGAGATATCCATGGCTCATTGAAAAGTGGCCCCAACATTCATTAAACCAAAAGGCATTCGAGCATACATAAAATTACCCTGAGGTGTTGTAAAAGCAGTCTTCTACATATCATCTGGATGAACAACCACATTATTGTATCCATATAAACCATCAATCATAGAAATCATGTTAGATCCTACCACCCTCTGCAATATATGTTCCATTTTGGGCAATGGATAGTTGTCTTTCCGGGAACACCTATTCAAATTCCTGAAATCGACACAAAGTATGATTTCACCATTTTTTTTCTCACTAGTACCATATTTTCTATCCAGTTAGAATACCTCAAGGAAACAATGATCTTGGCATCTAAAATTTTATTGATTTCCTTCTCCATAAGAGGTGAAAAAAGAGGATTAATCTTAATTTATGCTTGAAACGTTCTACATTCTTTTTCAAATGTATCTTGTGTTGAATGATAGTTTCATCAAAGGTCCTAAGGTCTTCATATTTCCATGAAAAAATATCAATGAACTCCTTCAAAAATTCTTCACATTTAGCTCGGTATTTTGTTGACGAGAATTTTGATAATTTAACATGCTTAGGATTTGCAGCAGTCCCAAGATTGTAATCAATCACCTCTGCTTCTTTTTCTGGATCAGGGAGCTTCACATGAACATCATTATGATAAAAAATCCTTGCAATAGGTACCATAAATTTTTGGAGATGATTAGTGGGCAATTGCAATATCTTATGCCCAACAATATATTATGAAAATTTAAATTCTAATTGTTCTCATCTAAATATTCATCTTGATCAATATGAATTGAAGAAAAATAATCTATAGCTTCGATGAACCTTTTGATTTCAGAATCTTCCTCAAATAATCTCCAATTCTTGACATTGTCTAGAATAGAAGGCATGTACCTAACCTCTACTTCATATTTCAGATTTGGGGGAAAAGGAAGTTTAAAAGTACTTGCTTCCATAGCCAATGAGTCAGCCTGATCATTCTGATTTCTTGGAATATATACAATTTTGAAAGATAGAAAAAAGGATCCAATGATGTCCCATACCTCATTTATGTAATCTTTCAACCAAATTTTGTTTGTTTGATATACATCTCTAAACTTATATACAATGATTTTAGAATCCCCATGAACCTTCAAATGTTGAATTTTCAGTTATTTATCTGCTCTGAGACCTAACAACAATGCCTCATACTCAACAATGTTATTTGTTGTATCAAATTCTAACTTGTAAGACAAGGTCATGACTTCAGGTTCATGATAAATCAACACTACACCTGCCCCTATGCCTTCTCTGGATGAGGCCCCATCAAAGTATAATTTCCATAGAATATTTTTATTTTCAATAGACTGTGGAGCATCAACTGGTTTTGTCAAAGGAAAAGAATGTTGGACAACATGATCAATATGAAAAATAGAGGATCCCAAATCCGCATCAACTGCATAGATAGGATAATTTATAGAATGATCACTGTCATTGATAATATATTCCAATTGAGATTCATGATAGAGTATCCTAAATTCTCCTCCAAAAATAGGTATAGTGGCATAAGAGAGATCCATTTGGAGAGACCCCCCAAGATTATTACACCAAAATCTGGACAACAACATACAAAACCTAGGAGGGATATCAACTACAACTATATCCATGACTAAAATTTTGGTTGGGATTTGAGATAATGAAACAAAAAAGTCTTTGATAACCCCCAAGCATTTGAATTTCTCATAATCAAAAGAAAAGAGATCATGGTATTCTTTAGTGATTTCTATCCCCAATTCTTCCATGACATCCTTTGGCATAAGATTATGGGAGGCTCTAGAGTCTAACAGGAAGTTATGAAAGATTTTGTCATGAATATTTAATGAGACATAAAAAGGTGGAGTGGAGTCATATCTCTCTTATACAATTGACCCTAAGACAATAGTGGGTTTTTCATCTTGGAGATTAATCACATCAGAAACATGATCTATGATAGAAGAAGGTTGTAATCATTTCAAAATCTAACTCCTATAAGAATTAGTTTTAACCAATTTAGTCAAAGGAATAGGAATTTTGATGTTACTTATATCATGTTCTATACTGAAAGGAGATGAGAACTTGTCTACTTTCAGGGTTGATATTTTCACAGCTGGTTGTACTTTCTTTCTTTTAGGATTTTTTCTACCTGTATGTACTACTGGGGCAGCAGGTTTATCTTTTTGAAGAGCAGGTTTAGCAGGAGCATATTTGTCTTTTTGAGGAACATATTTAGCAGGTGCTAATTTGGATCTAAGATTGTACCCCTATTGATCTGTATTACAAAGCATATTATCTGGACCTTCCCCAGCTAATGCATTCATTGAATATTCATATTCATTATATGTTAGGTGACTGAGAGCAATCTCATTTTCGAACAAATGAATATCCAAATATTCATCTACCTCTTCAACTTCCTGATTTTCCTCAATATAATTATTCTACAGAGGTGTTTGGATTCTCTGATCATCATTATTCTTCTTTCCCCTCTACATGATCTAAGGGTTATAAGGTATTCTATATTGGTTTTTATTTAAATTTACTTTATGAGGTGTATTCCATTTCTATTTTTCCAATTTGAGTTTAGACAACTCAGATAACATTTCCTCCATTTTTCTTATCATCTCCTCCAAGGAAATCTTTTGATTTTTGGTATTTGATGAACAAGACTTATATTATTCCTTTTTCTTTCCCTTATCTGATCTCTTATTGAGTTGTTTTGATGCTATAATGTTGGATTCAACTTCAAGAGTTGAATCTTGCATATCATCCAGAGTGGCTGATCTTCTTTCCCTTAGTAGCAAACAAAAATAATCATCAAAGGCATTAGCATAAGTGACCTTTGCTAACCTTTCAACTATCCTGATATCATTTGGTATTTTTTGGTACATACGATTAAATCTATGAGAGAATTCAAAGAGATACTTGCCATTCTTTCTCCAAAGATTTATGAATTATGTCATGTAATACAAATCATCTTTCTTGTCTCCCCAATTTCTCAAGAAGGTAGCATCAAGGTTTGTGATGGTAGTGATAGAGTTATCCCTTAGGTTCATGAACCACTTCCTCGCTTCTCCATCTAAACTTTGAACACAAATTCTCATCCACACATCATCATAATCCACTTGAAAATTGTCAGCAAATGAATAAAAAGAAGTTAAATTCTCCTTTCGAGTTGTTTCCCCTTAATTGTCAAACCTTGGAAGGTACTTCATGTAATCATTTCCTAGGAGAGGATCAATATTATTTGGAAATACTAAAGGTGCATATATGGCATCCCTGATAGAATCCATTGGATTGGGAGGTGTTGCACCATCCATTCTTTGACCACCTAAAGGTTGATTTATGTGCGGTTACTATAGTGATTGTGGTGATGAGGGCTTGAGGATGTTCACCAATTGAATCTTTGGAGAAGACTGGAGAATTTCTTCAACAAGTTTTTCAGTAGAAAGGATATTAACTTGGAAGCTAAGATTGGGTTTCTCTTCTTGAATTTCTTCAAGGATTGGGATTTTTTTAGAGGGAATGTACTTTGTTTCTTTATGGAATTCAAATATTTCCTCATATTTATATCTAATCTTAGGATAGGGTGTGTAAAATGATTATGGTTCAACCAATTCCTCTTTCCCCGAGGTGGATTCTTTAGAAGGAGGTAAAAGAAACAGTTTCACAGATCCTAATTTTTTAAGAGATTTGGATTGTTTTAGGATATTCTCAGGGTCTGAAATAGCAGGCACATCTGGAGATTCTGGATGGGATCTAGTCCACTTTCTCTTTGGATCCATATTGTCTTATGTGGAGTCACCAAATGAAAATATATTGCAGTCAACTGTTTCTAGTTATAGTTTCATCATCTACAACTAGATCTCTAGATTTTTTTGTTCTAGCCAGGGAAAATCTCATCATTTCGCTCCCCGACAATGGTGCCAAAAGATGTTAGCGCTAGAAGTCAACTCAAGACTATTGTTGAGTTAAGCCTAGAACACCTTGTTTCAAAATGTTTTAAAGAAAATTGTTTTAGATAGGTGGAGCGATCATAGTCTTGATATCAATGTAGCTATATAAATGAGCTATTAGAAAAACTTCCCTATGTGCAACAGATCAGGTGATACAGGAGCATATCTCCACGTTAGCCAGCTAGCCAGCCAGATACATTAGCACATGCATTCAAGGGTGAAGAGAGGCGCAGCCCTCATCTTCAATTTTGAATTTAAATGTAATTAATGTTGTAGGTTGTTGAGCCATGGAGTCGTGCCTTTGTGCAGGCATTAGAGTAGGTAGGCCTTTAATGTTTGTAAGGTTGAGATCTAGATCTGATTCTGGACTAGACATCCCATTCAATGTAATTGAATAGGGTAGGTAGATTGGAGGGAAGCGCTCAAAGAGCCCCCTCATGTAAAAGATTAGGAGATCTTCTTTGTATGATAACAGAGATCAGAGAAGCAGAGAGAGTAGACAAGAGCCAAGAATTTGTTTACAGTCCACGCTCTTAACGCCTTTGTAAAGAGGCATTTTATAAATACAAACAGAAGTAGTTTTTCCTACAAATATTGTCTGTGTTGTGTGAATGTCTGTGAGTGTTCTTTGTATGCTATAGATGTATGTTAGGTATGCATTTGTAGGGGTTTTGTTTGATTTTAGGCTTCAGAGGTTCTTGGTGGTTTCATTCTAGGATGGCATGACAAAGTACTGTGGTCTCCGAATACCAGTGCACAGAATCACTTCTGAACTCTACAGATTCAGACAAAGACGTGCAAGGTGGGCATAATAGCTGAAATCAACAAATCGGAAGAAAGATATATGAGGTTGTTGAATACCTTAGGAGGCAAGGTTGTGTATGAGAAAAAACAGTTGCAGACATAATCTTTGAGGAGTTCTATAAATCTCTGCCAGGTGGGCATTGAGCAGGTGCAAAGAGTGCACAGAAGAACTCTGCTGTGAGTTTTGTATAACTCTGCCAGGAGGGCATTGAGATAGTGTGCACACTGGCACAAGAAGAGAACTCTATTGTGTTCTTTATTTTGGATGAAGAGTCCATTGAAGGATCT
The DNA here is from genome assembly GCA_900067695.1 of Picea abies. Taxonomy (NCBI): domain Eukaryota; kingdom Viridiplantae; phylum Streptophyta; class Pinopsida; order Pinales; family Pinaceae; genus Picea; species Picea abies. The sequence continues at coordinate 9,562 of CBVK0100184682.1, forward strand.
TCACGGGGTTGTTGAATACCCTGTAGACTCAGCAAGAGGTTGCTTGAGCAGAGGATAGCCAGGAGGGCATCCAAATTCTCCATCTGCAGGAGAAGGAAGAAGGATAAAATCCCTTAGGGATCTGAGTAATTGAGAAGCTCAGGAGGGACATCATTTTCATATACGCACAGGAAGACCCAAGTCAAAGAGTTTATAGAGAAGAAAGAAGGCAAAGGTTGAGGCCTTTGAGAAATTGGAATTCTTCCAAGCCTGGGAAGATCATGTGGAAGCTTGGGAGGAGCAATAGTTGTCGTTGAATGATCTGAAGAGATAGGGACCGTTGAGAGTTTCACATCGAGGGAGTAGTAGGAGGATTCCACAAGGAGGATGGATCTGGACCATCGGATCTTGATCCAATTACCCGTTAGCCATTGGACCTGACAGGAGCTACGAGGGGTTTAAAGCCTTCATGAATAGGGAGAAGAAAGTCTAGAAAGAGTTGGCTTATCAAGATATCAGCAATCAGGTTTTCAAAATTCTTGAGGACAGGAGATCGGGAATCTCCACGGTGAAAACCATGAAACATATCTGAGCCGTCCATTGGTTGGGACACGTGGCGGAGACTGAGAGTCTATCGGCATTTCGTGAATCAGAATTTCGGGGATCCCATGGACAAGAGGATTGAGCACTTGGGTTGTGCGACCCCGAAAATAGGGCCGTGGTTTTATGTGAAGTGGTTGTGTGGGCCAAGACTTATCCCTCAAGGCTATTCATCAGAAAAGGTGTTTCGACATTTCAGAGATTTAGTGTTTGGGAGGTCGACAAGACAAAGGATTCTTGTCATCGGGAATTAGGAAACCCCGAAGCCTGAAATCACATTTCCTGTGGGGGAATTGTTCATGGTCATGTTCAGGGTGGTGAGGGAAAAGGAAGGAACTATGGATCGATTCATGTGCGATTCCAGTAGGAGTCGAAAGAGCCACTTCAGCTCACGAACTAGACAGAACGATCCTGTGAGCGGACTTAGCGTGTGTGTCTGTGCCAATTGGTATCAGAGCCTGATTCTTTCTTGTATATTTCAGGCAAGGGAAGATGGAGGCAAAATAGAACTCTGACACACACCAAGTGGTATAAGAGTGAGAACTTTGATTATATATTTCAATTAGAGGGAGAAGGCGAAAGGAGACAGGATTGTTGAAGACTCTGTGGTGATTGTTCACGGGTAGGAAGCAATTAAGAAGACAGTCAACAGGACTATAGGAAGAGGCTGAAGCACTAAGGTTTGCAGGAGTGAGCAACAAATTTTCCAAGTGGGAAGATAGAGAGAGAAACATGGCTACTGAAGGCCGTAGATATGTTGGAAGGAAAATCCCAGAGCTGATGAGCACAACTGAAAGGGGGAAAGAACTTGCCGACATCAGGGAAAGAATGGAAGAGCTTGAACTATGGATGCAGCAAAATACCAGGTCAAGATGGGTACATGAATGGCCCAAGAAGACAAAGGTAAAATGGCCATTCAAGGAGTTGATGGCTAGAATATAGCATAGGCTATTAAGAGGATGGTTGAGGCATACTAAAAACCTCGACGAACCTGAGGAGATGGTTCAGATATGTGAACCAGAGATTGGGAAAATTCTCGATGAAAAGAATGAAATGGGATTAGCTAAAGATCTCAAGAACTGCCAAGAGGGAAAAGAGTAAATTCCAAATTGCCAGGTGGGAAAGGAGTTGATATCAGCTGAAGATCTCACAGACTGTCATGAGGACAACCAAGGAATTTCACATTGTTAGTGGGGCAATGAAATGAGGTCGTTGCGGGATCTCAAAGACTGTCAGGAGGGTAGTGAAAGGTTTCTAGTTTTCTATGTGGGCAAGGGAACAGAGATGGAATCAGTTGATTCCATAGACTGCCAGGAGGGTAGCAGGAAAATCCCATATTTCTAGGTGGGCAAGGATGAGCAAGTGAGTTGGAAATAGCTAGAGAAGCTGACAGAGCAGATGACCTTAGAGTTGGATTTAGATCAGCAGATGCAGCTGACAGAAGAGGAAAATCAGAATAGCATTCTGATGATTGGGGGAATTAAAATATTCCTACCATTTTCCCAAGAGGAGGCAAAAGCCTGTGTTGCAAATGAAGTAGTGACAAAAAAAGAAAGGAAACCAACTGATACTATCAGGGAAGAATAATTGGAGTAGACTTTGGAAGCTACCCAAGTAGAAGAAGAAGAAGATGAGGAAGTTGGAGCACTGAAGCTGACAGCAAAAGAAGCATATGAAGAAGATGAGCATTCCGAGGAATGTCTCAATATTTTCAGCCAGGAGACTAAAAAGACTGCAGCCTGGGAGTTTACAGAAGAAGAAGAGGAAGATGCAGACAACATTAGATTTGTTGATCTATATGAACAGATTGAAGCCATGGAGAGAAGGGTAATAGTGTAGGGCATGCACATCCAACAGGTGAGGTTAGAAGAAGATGAAGAAGGCATGGGAGATCACAGTGATCTGCCCATCTGCAGAATGAAAACATAGCTGAGGAGACTGCATGAACAGGGCCAACCATTTTAGTAATTGGATGAGGTGATAGAAGACATCAGAAAGCTAATGACTTGGTTAGCAGAAACTATCAACAAGGAGAGGCTGAGTATAAGGAAAGAAGTAGCAACAACAATGCAGAAGCAGCAGCAGGGAGATGGAGCAAATGAACAACTCCATAAATTTGTTTGGGATATAGGAAGATTTCAACAGCTGAGATGGGAATCTCATGAGCAAGAGCTCATGAATTTTTGCAGTTGAGGAGTATGATGCAGGAGCATCTCTCCACATCAGCCATCCAGCCACATCAGCGCGTGCATTTAAGGATAAAGAGAGGCACAACCCTCATCTTCAATTTTGAATTTGAAAGTAATTAATGTTGTAGGCTATTGAGCCATGGAGCCGTGCCTTTGTGTAGGCATTAGAGTAGGTAGGCATTTAATGTTTGTAAGGCTAAGATTTAGATCCGATTTTGGACTAGACAACCCATTCAATGTAATTGAATAGGGCAGGTAGATTGAGGGAAGCTCTCAAAGAGCCCCCTCATGTAAAATATTAAGAGATATTCTTTTTATGATAATAGAGATTAGAGAAGCAAAGAGAGTAGATAAGAGCCGAGACTTTGTTTACAGTCCATGCTCAAAACACCTTTGTAAAGAGGCATTTTATAAATAAAAATAGAAGCAGTTTTTCCTACAAATATTGTATGTGTTGTGTGAATGTCTGTGAGTGTTCTTTGTATGTTGTAGATGTATGTTAGGTATGAATTTGCAGGGGTTTTGTTTGATTTCAGGCTTGAGAGGTTCTTTATGGTTTCATGCTAGGAGGGCGTGACAGAGTACTGCGGTCTCTGAATACCAGTGCACAAAAGCACTTTTGAACTCTGTGGATTCAGACAAAGACGTGCCAGGTGGGCACAATAAATGAAATCAACAACTCAAAGAAAATACCTATGAGGTTGTTGAATACCTTAGGAGGCAAGGTTGTGTATGAGAAAACATAGTTGCAGACAGAATCTATGAGGAGTTCTGTAAAGCTTTGCCAGGTGGGCATTGAGCAGGTGCAAAGAGTGCATAGAAGAAATTTGTTGTGAGTTCTGTATAACTCTGCTAGGAGGGCATTGAGACAGTGTACAGACCAGTACAAGAAGAGAACTCTATTGCATTCTTTGTTTTGGAGGAAGAGTCCATTGAAGGATCTTCACAGGGTTGTTGAATACCCTATAGACTTAGCAAGAGGTTGCTTGAGTAGAGGATAGCCAGGAGGGCATCCAAATTCTCCATCTGCAGGAGAAGGAAGAAGGATAAAATCCCTTAGGGATCTGAGTAATTGAGAAGCTCAGGAGGGACAACATTTTCATATACGCGTGGGAGGACCCAAGTCGAAGATTTTGCAGAGAAGAAAGAAGGAAAAGGTTGAGACCTTTGAGAAATTGGAATTCTTCCAAGCCTGGGAAGAATGTGTGGAAGCTCGGGAGGAGCAATATTTGTCATTGGATCATCCAAAGAGATCTAGACCATTGAGAGTTTCATGTCCAAGGAGCAGCAGGAGGAGCGCATAAGGAGGATGGATCTGGACCATCGGATCTTGATCCAATTACTCGTCAGCCGTTGGACCTGAAAAGAGCTACAAGGGGTTTAAAGCCTTCATGAACAGGGAGAAGAAAGTCCCGAAAGAGTTGGCTTATCGGGATTTTGGAAATCGGGTTTTCAAAAGTCTCGAGGACAGGAGATTGGGAATCTCCATGGTGAAAACCCTGAAACAGATCTGAGTCGTCCATCGGTTGGGACACGTGGTGGAGACTGAGAGTCTATCGGCGTTTCATGAATTAGAATTTCGGGGATTTCGTGGACAAGAGGATTGAGCACTTGGGTTGTGCAACCCCGAAAATAGAGCCATGGTTTTATGTGAAGTGGTCATGTGGGCCAAGAATTGGACCTCAGGGCTAGTCACCAGAAAAGGTGTTTTGGCATTTTGGAGATTCAGCATTTGGGAGGTCGACAAGACAGAGGATTCTTGTCATCGGGAACTAGGAAACCCCGAAGCCCGAAATCACATTTTTTGTGGGGGAATTGTTGATGGTCATGTTTGGGGCCATGAGGGAAAAGGAAGGACTTGTGGATCGATTCATGTGTGATTCTAGTAGGAGTCAAAAGAGCCACTTCGGCTCATGAACAAACAGAACGATCCTGTGAGTGGACTTAGCGTGTGTGTCTACTTCATTAGGTAAATAAAACCTCAGTTGGAGTAAAAGAGAGTATAGATATGATTAAGGAGAATTGATTGAACAAAACTAAAAATCATCAAAGATCATTTGTTCTTTAATATACTTGAGCACTAGAAGAATAAACCTACACTCAAAATCCTTTCTGAAAAAATATTTAAAAGGCTCAAACACACATGTGGCAAAGATTGCACAAAAGAAAATAGAGAAACCTTTTCAGCACATACATACAGTCATATGAACATATAATAGTAATTATATGTTCAAGATGAGGAAATAGAAGTGATAAACAAAGATGAGATATACACACCAATCATCGACTTTATTAACAACTGAAATATTTACATAGGTAGCATGGATCAAAATAGTCTTATAATTAGAAATTTTAAGCCAAAACAGGGATCTGTTGGCAACCGATTCATTTTTTATTATTGTCTAATAAGCCGCCTACACCAATGTTTTGCAAACATCATTTTTTCGTCGCAATTTTCAAATAAATGATACTTTTATTTTTTGCGACATTTGCACATTTGCCTTCGTTTTGTTTTCACGACTGTAAGCGTGAAAACTTAGTCTTTCGAAGTCACATCGAAATCACTATCTGAACTATCATTATCTATTTTGTCGATATGCCTATTGTGCTTACCTTTTTATTTATCATTATACAGCTGGCAAGATCCTTTGATCGATACTCATGCTTCGATTAATTGCATAATTTGGTTTCATTCAGTTTGTAATACATTGGCATTTGGATTTTCTTTTTATTTGACCTACTTGACCTTTGGTTTCATAAGATACATGGATCTTATGGTTAAATATTTCATATATATCTTTAATATGATACCTATGTCTGTGTTTTCATAACTATTGGCTTGTTGCTTATATGAATACCCATCAGCACATTGGTTAAACTATTGATTGTATGAGATGATACATTGGTGCATAGTTGATTTTGGTTTTGATTTATATGTCGGGTGTTTAAAACTATGGCATAACGTTTGCGCGCATTGGTTTATACATTTGATTTTATTGGTCAGCTAATTGATATGATTGTTGAACTATATAATAGTGGGTTAAACAGATATGAAAATCGACAGTTGTACTTTGGCAATAACTATTTTTCATGGCAGAGATAAGCACCACCACCTTCGCACGCTGGCATTTATGCCTATCCCTTATTCCCCGCTTACCTCTGTTAGCTTGGATAACCTTCGTGCACTCTGCTCCTATGTGTTATGATCCAAACCCTCGACTTACCGTGTGCTCGACTCCTGGCACCAATCGTGTGAATCGAGCCAAACGACAATCAAGCCTTGTTAATGTTTGACAATGCCCGCAAAGACTTGGAGGATAACGGATGGCTCACCTTGATGCAATGATTTGAGGGTTTTAATCTAGTTTTAGCACGGAAGTTTGCCATGAATTTCGATGGCTGTAGAGACAAGGTGGGTGACATACAGTTGGAAATGGATGAGAATTTTATCAGTTCTGCTACAGGGTTACCTGCCACAGGACATCGTTGGTTCAAAAATTGTAAGGTCGAGGAGGTGCCATGGACACTGCTATTCCTCTCGCGAAAGGTCACTTCTTGTGACAGAGGTATGCCCATCTCTGCACTTAAAACACGATGGCATGATACTTTGATGGTAGTCAAGCAGTGTGTGACCTATGAAGATCGATATGGACTCATTTTCCTCTACCACTTGTGATTGTTAATGAATTTTATGGGATACTCGTAGAAATGCCCTTTTACTTTCAGCGTAGCCTATATAAAATGTCAAAAAGGTTTAAAAGGCAGAAGGTTGACAACAACCTGTTCCACCATGGACTTATCAAACTTATCATCATTTATCATTTGAGTTTGCACGGTGATAGTTGGGGATCTTTCATCGCTCGTAATGGTTTTTAGGACACAGACCCTGTCCAGGTTGACAAACCTATGGTGACTAAAGCCAAGGCCGAGCCGCCTGTGCCCTTCCATATCCTATTGCCCTCTCCTAAGCCATCGACCGACCCTAAAGTGGACTTACCCGACGTTGTAACTAAGAATGTTGAGACTATCAAAAGACCTGTGAGAAAAAAGTCTAAGGCAAACCCTACTGCTAATGCAAAGGGTAAAAGGAACGCTCAGCTTCTGAATCTGACATAGAACATTTTCTAGCTACCAAGTACCCTTACTCGCAGGGTTTATGCCCCGAACCAGCTTACGATTTTGTGTTGAATCTTCCCCCCTTTTTAGGAAATGATCCCAGTTACCCAGGGATTAAATTGCCTAACGAAACCATCAGCCATATGCCTAAACCCCTGCCTACTCTTTCAAAACCCACACAGTCGTCCTGTGACCAATGCGAGTTATGGTTGGAATGATACTACATTGACATTCCTCTACTTCAATCGAAAATTCAATCCCTGGAAGATCAAATTGCAGTGTTGACCAGCCAAAGAGACCAACTCCAAGCAACTGATAAGAAACAGAAGACAACAGGCTCCATCCTTTTCAAGAACGTTGAATCGGCCACAACCGTTATCAACTCTAAATTGGCATGATCAAGCCGTCTCGTCACCATACAGGTATGATTTTGATTTTGTGAATGAACAGGATTAATATAATGAGTCAAATTTGGTTCTCGAATAGCTCTGTTTATATTTCGAAGTGGCTCTATCATTCGGTGTTCATCCTATACATTGTTTTGCTTTGCTAAAAATAAAAAGAAATTTCGATTTGATATACGATCTTCTCATATATTTTATTGGATTTGAATGGTCTTCATTTGGATTTGACCTATTCGTTTGTCTGATTGAAGTAACAAAATTAATGGTTTGTTTTCAACTGGTTTTGTTTCGTATCTATTCCAAACAAGAAGTTTTCCGTGCTCAATTTAGAATACGATTATGATTGGATTTGATTTTGTTATGGTTCATATGCTGTGATTGGCAAACGATTTCAATGAATTTGGTTGTTACGATGTTGTGTCATATAAGGTTCTAGATTTGATCGTTTCCAAGTTTGGAAAAATGACTCTATTTTTATTAAAACAATACACTCATTTAAGTCTGTGTGAATGATATTCACGCCCGAATCATGGAACGTTTTGATCCATGACGACTGTGTAAAACCCCAACTATTTGATTCATTTGATTGGATAGTTGTATCTTTACTTAGTTTGATCGATTTTATGAATTGCATTCATATCAAAATAGATTTGATTACAGTTTTGTTCTCAAACGAGTTTGTAAAATCAGTTCGACTTATGTCATTATGTTAAATTCATATGAGGAGATTTGGGTCATAGTTGTTTCTAAATGCACTCAAGAAAAGATTTTGTGAATGATTTTCTCTGCCCCAATTTGTAATAGAAAACGATCGACTAATTCTTACAAACTCTGTTACTAGTTGATTGATCCTGTTACGATTTCATTTGTAGACAGTTACGCGTCAGTGTTGGTTTAATTCGTTTATGGTATAAATCGTTTGCTATATCGTTACATTTATAACAATTTGAAAAGTGATCTTGTTTGGATTCGATCGTATCTCCTCTTGTTGAGGCAACATAACGATTTACGACAATCTGTTTGATCATATCGGTTTCAATTGAATATGAAATGATTTCACAACTGTTCAATTATGATTCTGTTGACCCAACTTTGTGGTAACAAAAGAAACGAAGTACACCTATCTATGTACTCCGTTGAATGATTTTGATCCTGTTTGATTTCGAATGGTATAATAATTTCAAATTAAATGATTCATTTTCAAATAACTATTGGATGTTAATTGAATTTAATTCTTTAAAAGATTTTCAATTAATTTTAATACTGATTCTATGTCTTATTTTAGACCAGCTATAGAAAGTCTATAGAATTAGATTCTTATTGTTTTATTAATAAAACATCCCTCCAACTTGTTCATTTATGACATGTTTCAGGTAAATTCGAATTGCATGGGACATGCTAGACAGTTCAAGGGATATTTGATTGCTTTAGATTATTGTAGTTTCCTAGTTTAGTTAAACTTGGGATATCTTCCCAGATTTATGTAAACAGTTTTGATAACTTCCACATGGAGGTTTTACCCTGTGGAAAACTTATAAATACTTATTATTTTTNNNATACTTATTATTTTTTGTAATAAGCATCATCCTCACTTGTGGGAGAACCAGGCTATGGATTCCTAATACAAATTGAGACAAAAGTTGATGTTCTTCTACAGCTTTCGCTTTCATAATATCAATCTTTTGTTTCATGTTTATGCTTATCAAT